>BLSH010479165.1:607129-618013 GCA_018402905.1 Glandirana rugosa | reverse complement strand
CCCCTGGGTCCCAGGGTCGACGTGAAGACCAGGGCCGTGACGCCTCAGCCTTCTTTCGGTTTCGACCCGTGGGTGTGAACACTACAGCCGTGGCGCCTCCCCTCCCCCTCTCCTCCCTCCGACGCCCGCGGACGTAGCGACCTCGGACCCTGTCCACTCACATGCTAATAATTTTCAGTCGTCGATGTGAAAAACGTCGACGACTGAAAATTATCCCACCTTGAGGTGAAATTGGCGAACGGCTGCCGACTAGCCGTTAACTGCCGCTGTTACACCGAGACATTGCGCTTAGCGGCAGTATGCTGCCGCCGGCGCTATGTCTCGGTGACACTCGCGCGCGCGGCTCTGTATCGCGGCCGCCGTCGTATGACGGCGATTCGCGTTACAGAGCCACATTGTCGCCGTCAATTGCCGATCAGCCGTCGGCAAGCGGTTAAAGTGGAGTTCCACCCTATTAAAAGTCAGCAGCTGCAAAAAGTGTAGCTGCTGACTTTTAATAATCGTACACTCACCTGTCCCAGGCTCCAGCGATGCAGGCGCCCGCAGCCTCCCTCCTCTCCCCCTCCCCTCCGCGGTGCCGACATCACAAGTGTGGGTGCCCAGCTTTGGCTTTCTTCCGACTCCGCAGTGCCGGGACCAGAAGTGCAGCTGGGACCCTGGGTCCCCGCTGCCCCCCCCCCCCAAAAAAAAAATGACATGTGGCATGTCAGGGGGTCACCTTCCCTTAAAGCGGAAGTTCCCCTTTTGGGTAGAACTCCGCTTTAAGGCGATGCTCTCAGTAATGAGCGACACTCTTCACACAGACAGTAGTTTTATTCCATGGCACAGCTCTTCTCCTTTATACACTGTACACTATGAATAACAGTCCCTCGTTATACTTTTCTCTCTCCATGCAGCATTTCTGAGCTGGTGCCGCATGACATGCACCAAACTCCACAGCTACCTGTCACCTCATCCCAGTGACACTGACATACACAGTATCTCACAAAAGTGAGTACACCCCTCACATTTTTGTAAATATTTTATTACATAGTTTCATGTGACAACACCGAAGAAATGCTATAATGTAAAATAATGAGTGTACAGCTTGTATAACAGTGAACATTTGCTGTCCCCTGAAAATACAGTAACTCAACACAGTCATTAATGTCGAAAACCGCTGGCAACAAAAGTAGTACACCCCTAAGTGAAAACGTCCAAATTGGGCACAAAGTGTCATTATTTTGTGTGGCCACCATTATTTTCAAGCACTGGCCTAACCCTCTTGGGCATGGAGGTCACCAGAGCTTCACAGGTCACCACTGGAGTCCTCTTCCACTCCTCCATGATGACATCATGGAGCTGGTGGATGTTAGAGACCTTGCACTCATCCACCTTCCGTTTGAGGATGACCCACAGATGCTCAATAGAGTTTAAGTCTGGAGACATGCTTGGCCAGTCCATCGCCTTTACCCTCAGCTTCTTTAGCAAGGCAGTGGTTGTCTTGGAGGTGTGTTTGGGGTCATTATCATGTTGGAATACTGCCCTGCGGCCCAGTCTCCGAACGGAGGGGATTATGCTCTGCTTCAGTATGTCAGAGTACATATTGGCATTCATGGTTCCCTCGATGAACTGTAGCTCCCCAGTGCCGGCAGCACTCATGCAGCCCCAGACTATGACACTCCCACCACCATGCTTGACTGTAGGTAAAACACACTTGTCTTTCTACTCCTCACCTGGTTGCCCCCATACACGCTTGACATCATCTGAACCAAATAAGTTTATCCTGGTCTCATCAGACCACAGGATATGGTTCCAGTAATCCATGTCCTTAGTCTGCTTGTCTGCAGCAAACTGTTTGCGGGATTTCTTGTGCATCATCCTTAGAAGAGGCTTCCTTCTGGGATGACAGCCATGCAGACCAATTTGATGCAGTGTGTGGCGAACGGTCTGAACATTGACAGGCTGACCCCCCCCCACCCAATCAACCTCTGCAGCAATGCTGGCAGCACTCATACGTCTATTTCCCAACCCTCTGGATATGATGCTGAGCATGTGCACTCAACTCCTTTGGTCGACCATGGCAAGGCCTGTTCTGAGTGGAACCTGTCCTGTTAAATCAATGTATGGTCTTGGCCACCATGCTGTAGCTCAGTTTCAGGATCTTGACAATCTTCTTATAGCCTAGGCCATCTTTATGTAGAGCAACGATTCTTTTTTTTCAGATCCTCAGAGAGTTCTTTGCTATGAGGTGCCATGTTGAACTTCCAATGACCAGTATGAGAGAGTGAGAGCGATAACACCAAATGTAACATACATGCTCCCCATTCACACCTGAGACCTTGTGACACTAATGAGTCAAATGACACTGGGGAGGGAAAATTGCTAATTGGGCCCAAATTGTACATTTTCACTTAGGGGTGTACTTAGTTTGTTGCCAGCAATTTAAACATTAATGGCTGTGTGTTGAGTTATTTTCAGGAGACCTCAAATCTTCACTGTTATACAAGCTGTACACTCACTACATTACATTGTAGCAAAGTGTCTTTTCTTCAGTGTTTTCACATGAAAAGATAGAATAAAATATTTACAAAAATGTGAGGTGTGTACTCACCTTTGTTAGATACTGTAGGTTTAACTCTTTATCTCCACTTATGATTAAACTTTTTTTATTTATGTATTCATTTATCCCACCCAGTTCAACAAGTTATTTATGTACTGATTCACAAACACAGTTAACACATCTATTGTCAATCACATCCTAACCGGATTGCACATTTGTATCACTCTTCGGGTGACCGCGCAGCACAAATCTTGTTTTTTTTATGATTAAACTTGTATCCCAGGAAGCTCCATGCCACTTTCTCTGTGCTTTAGTACTTTGAGGCTTCACTCCATCTTCCAGGACTTCCAGGCTGGATCCCTAGGATGCCCCATACCACAAGTTGTACCCAGATCTGGGTACCAATCTCTAGGGAAGGAGCCTAAGCACATAAGTTCCTTCATTACCTGGGCCTTCTGTCACCTATGCCAAGTCACCTTTGCTTCCTGAGCAGATGGCTGCTATATGCACATAGACACTAGTACTGCAGTCCTTTGCAATTGCAATATAGCCTTCTCTAGTTAGCTTGACCATTCATTCAGGCTCTGGTACTACATCTTCTCTTGTATTGTATTGTCTTGTCCTCTGGTGTGACCATATGTGTGATACGCCTTGCATGCACCCCTCTAGTAACTTCAGACCAGGCAAGGATAAGTTAATAGCGAAGTTATCTTTAGTAAAAGTTGTTTAAGTAGAACAGAGCTTTACAGATAGCTTATTCGTAGTCATCCATTCCTTTTTACAAAGTACTAGCTTGGTGCCTTCTGGTGCCCCTGTCCATTGAGGTAGTAATACCTTTAATTGTAGAGCAGCCTTTCTCAACCTTTTCAACACAGAGGAACCCTTGAAATTATTCTTCGGTCTCGGGGAACCCCTGCTAAAAATTAAAAATATACAACTCATGATACATTAGTGTGATGGTCAATGAGAAGAATGCTCTGTACACTTGTGGTCATTGGGAAGAGTTACCCCCTTACAGATAGCTAAAAAGATCAATGATGTCATTGTGAATTTAGCAGAGATAGGCAGAAATGTACTATTGCTCAAGGAACTCCCAGCAACCTCTGGATTAACCCTAGAGTTCCATGGAACCCTGGTTGAGAAACCCCTTAGAGTCTTTAAGTTCTTGTATAAGTCCATGAGTCCATGTCCACCAACTCGGTTCCTGCCAAGTGGTGAACCAACAACAAAGAATATGTTACAGTTTACAGCAATCTCCTGCTCCACTTCCCACATATGGAGCATCTAGAGGTCTAGAGGTGGTTCCTTCCTTTTATCTACGTGCCCATTAGAAAAGGGCAGCACCACAGAAAATCCCAGGAAACCTTACCAGCATAGTTAACCCCTAACTTCCCTGATGTACCCGTTTAGAAGGGAACCATATCTAAACAGTGCTACACTTAGTGCTACACTTAGAGCATAACAATAAAAAAAAATATAACAACCACTTAGTAGGCACCTGTCTACGGGAAGATTGCATTGCAAAAGTCTACAGCACCAATTACGCAGTAGGGAGGAGCATGTAAGTAGAAGAATTCTTGGTGTGTGCTCTACAGAGAATCCAAGGCAGGATGCTGCAACATTTACAGAAGCCTGCTGACCCCTCTCACCAAAATCAGAACAAAGACCAGAAGACAGACCCAATGGCGATGTTACTGGATCTCAAAAGGGGTATTTATTGAAAATAAAATGATATGCTTGAAAAATTTAAATTGCATGTTGACTGGGGAAGGGGGAACAAGAAGAAGTATTATATGGGTACATTACACTTAAGCTCTTATAAAAAATGCTGAATCACATTTCCATTACTCTGAGGCAAATGTCCAGCCTTTTGCAAAATTACCAGCCTGCAGGTATGATAATAGTGGATGTAATGGGCTTGAAATGTAAACTTTTCTTCCTAAACCTGTATTCATCTCTTCTCAGCTAAAGTCCAGGAAGAAATAGACCAGGTGATTGGCCCAGATCGCTCCCCATCAGTGGAAGATAGGAGCAAGATGCCATTTATGGATGCCGTGATACATGAGATACAGAGATTTGCTAATATTGCACCACTAGGAGCACCTCACGCAGCTGCCCAAACCACCCACTTCCGAGGCTACACCATCCCCAAGGTTGGAGGGTTTGTTTTATTTTTGCAGTAATTCGAACTTGAGGTTGCTTCTGAATTGCAGGTTCCACAGTATAAGTTATTTGCAGAATTTATTATTAGGGATCCCCTGTGGCATACCAATGCATTTGATTATTATAGTATAATGGTCCCAAACGGATTCATTGGTGAGCTCAGGAGTCTGCACTGCGGCCCTTGAATAACTGCACAGTCAACAAGTTTAATTTCAAAACAAAATAGTAGTAATCAATGTACTGTGATCTCTTTTACTTGATTTTCCATTAGTCAGCCATTTAAGGGGATCACATTATTTACATGTTTGAGTGCCTGTCCTACTGCCTTCTGGTTGTAATTTGTAAACGGTGACCTGAAACTGTCAGTGCCAACTTGGTCACAGTGCTGAGGGGTGCGTGAAGGAACATGCTCCCAGCAAAACATAATGATGCTGACTGTGTGCATATACAGTATGTGGCAGCATGACATTTAAAGTGATTGTAAAGTCTCATTTTTTTTAAAATAACAAACATGTTATGCTTACCTCCACTATGCAGTTGGACTTTCACATAGGAACCCAGATCCTCCTCTTTTCGGCTCCCTCTTCTGCCCTCCTGGCCCCTCCCTCCTATCGAGTGCCCCCTCAGCCAGCAGCTTGCTATGGGGGCACCTGAGACGAGTCAGAGCTTGGTGTATCCATCCAAACATGGAGCCCCTCCCTGCCCCCTTTCTCCCATGATTGGCTAACTGATTTTGATTGACAGTGGGCTGCCGTGTCTCAGCCAATCAGGAGGAGTGTCTGGGACAGCTAAGACACTTGTGGAAAACCCTGCAGAGAGAAGGGGCTCAGATAGATGATTAGGGGGGTGCTGGGAGGGCTGCTACACACAGAAGGTTTTTTTATCTTAATGTATAGAATGCTTTAAGATAAAAAAAACCTTCTGCCTTTATAACACCTTTTAAGCCCATCGCTGTACTGACATATAACGTATCTCACAAAAGTGAGTACACCCCTCACATTTTTGGTCCCTTTCCCCAGGAGGGATGGTGGTCCCTGCCCCCAGGAGGGATGTGGTCCCTTTCCCCAAGAAGGATGGCGGTCCCTGCCCCACAGGAGGGATGGCGGTCCCTGTCCCCACAGGAGGAATGGCGGACCCTGTGCCCCACAGGAGGGATGGCTTTCCCTGTCCCCACAGGAGGGATGGCGGTCCCTGCCCCCACAGGAGGGATGGTGGTCCCTATGCCCCACAGGAGGCATGGTGGTCCACGTCCCCTCAGGAGGGATGGCGGTCCCTGTGTCACACAGGAGGGATGGCGGTTCCTGTGCCCCAGAAGGGATGGTGGTCCCTGTGCCCAGGAGGGATGGTGGTCCCTTCCCCAGGGAATATGGTGGTCCCTCTTCCCAGGAGTGATGGTGGTCTCTCTCCCCAGGAGGGATGGTGGACCCTCTCCCCAAGAGGGATGGTGGTCCTTGTCCCCAGGAGATATGGTGGTCCCTGCCCCCAGGAGGGATGGTGGTCCCGCTCCCCAGGAGGGATGGTGGTCCCTGCCCCCAGGATGGATGGTGGTCCCTGTGCTGCACAGGAGGGATGGCAGTCCCTGTCCCCACAGGAGGGATGGCAGTCCCTGTCCCCACAGGAGGAATGGTGGGATGGCAGTCCCTGTCCCCACAGGAGGGATGGTGGTCCCTTCCCCAGGGAAGATGGTGGTCCCTCTCCCCTGGAGGGATGGTGGTCCCTCTTCCTAGGAGGGATAGTGGTCCCTCTCCCCAGGAGGGACAGTGATCCCTCTCTCCAGGAAGGATGGGGTTCCCTCTCCCCAAGAGGGATGGTGGTCCTTGTCCCCAGGAGATACGGTGGTCCCTGCCCCAGGAGGGATGGTGGTCCCTCTCTCCAGGAGAGATGGTGGTCCCTGTGCCCCATAGGAGGGACAGTAGTCCCTGTCCCCACAGGAGGGATGGCAGTCCCTGTCACCACAGGAGGAATGGTGGGCCCTATGCCCCATAGGAGGGATGGTGGTCCCTGTGCCCCAGAAGGGATGGTGTCCCTGTGCCCACAGGTGGGATGGTGGTCCCTTCCCCAGGGTAGATGGTGGCCCTCTCCCCAGGAGGGGGTGGGGGTGGTCCCTCTCCCCAGGAGCGATGTGGTCAATGCCCCCAGGAGGGACGGTGGTCTCTCTCCCCAAGAGGGATGGTGGTTCCTGCCCCCACAGGAGGGATGATGGTCCCTGTGCCCCACAGGAGGGATGGCGGTCCCTGTGCCCCACAGGAGGGATGGCGGACCCTGTCCCCCAAAAGGGATGGCGTCCCTATGCCCACAGGTGGGATAACGGTCCCTTCCCTAGGGAAAATGGTGGTCCCTCTCACCAGGAGGGATGGTGGTCCTTCTCCTCCGGAGGGATTGTAGTCCTTGTCCCCAGGAGACACGGTGGTCCCTGTCCCCAGAAGGGATGTTGATCCCTCTCCCCAGGAGATATGGTGGTCCCTGCCCCCCAGGAGGGATGGTGGTCCCTGTCCCCACAGGAGGGATGGTGGTCCCTGTCTCCCCAGGGGGCATGGTGGTCCCTCTGCCTCCCCAGGGGGATGGTGGTCCATCTGTCTCCCCAGGGGGGTGGTGGTCCCTCGGTCTCCCCAGGGGGGTGATGGTCCCACTGTCTCCCCAGGGGGGATGGTGGTCCCTCTGTCTCCCCAGGGGGGATGGTGGTCCCTCAATGTCCCCGGGGGGATGGTGGTCCCTCAGTGTCCACAAGGGGGGATGGTGGTCCCTCAATGTCCCCGGGGGGATGGTGGTCTCTCAGTGTCCACAAGGGGGGATGGTGGTCCCTCAGTGCCACCAGGGGGGCTGGTGGTCCCTCAGTGCCCCCAGGGGGGGCTGGTGGTCCCTCAGTGCCCCCAGGGGGGCTGGTGGTCCCTCAGTGCCCCCAGGGGGGATGGTGGTCCCTCAGTGCCCTCAGGGGGGATGGTGGTCCCTCAGTGTCCCTGTGGGGGGATGGTAGTCCCTCAGTGTCCCCAGGGGGGTGGTCCCTCAGTGCCCCCAGGAGGGAATGGTGGTCCTTTAGTGCCCCCAGGGGGGAATCATGGTCCCTCAGTGCCCCCAGGGGGGAATCATGGTCCCTCAGTGCCCCCAGGGGGTTGGTGGTCCCTTAGTGTCCCCAGGGGGAGGGGAAGGTGGTTCCTCTGTACCCCCAGGGGGGATGGTGGTCCCTCAGTGTCCCCAGGGGGATGGTGGTCTCTCAATGCCCCCATGGGAGGATGGTGGTCCCTCAGTGCCCCCACTCTGTTTCCCTCTATCTCACTGGGACTCACTGTATGTTTGTGATCCGCCAGAGGAGGTGAGGAGGATGCCACTGCTGGTGATTATCTCCACGCCACAAGTCCAGCTCGTGAAGCAGGGAAGAACCAAGAGACAGCCGTTTTCATTGCCGCCCAGGCTCCGCCTCTTGTTTCTTCCTCACACGGAGCTGGTCTTCTTCAAAATGGCGGCAGAGACCTCTTACAAGTGCTGACCGCGGAACTCTAGCGGCCGGCGGCAGCAGTGAAAATCGGAAAACTCTGATTTCCCAGGACATTTCCAGGAAATGGGTCTAAATCCCAGGAATGTCCTGGAAAATTCGGGACTGAGTGGCACTATAAGTGGTTACAGGGTATTGTGGGATCAAAATTGTAGTTTTGGCAATTGATACAGTTGTGCTACACACCTCCACGATGGGTAACATAGTAAATGTCTCTGGGGTAGTATGCTAAGTACATCTCACCATTTTCTTTACTGCCTTTTATCTCCATTTAGGGAACAACTGTCTTCCCATTTTTGACTTCAGTCTTGAAGGATCCAAAATACTTTCCCAACCCACATGTTTTTGACCCATATCGTTTCTTGGATGAGAAGAACCGATTTCAAAAGAATGAAGCTTTCATGCCATTTTCTACAGGTATAATTACTGTTGAGGGAGAAAAAAAACAAAAGCATGGAAGTGTAGGTGGGGTGCAGTGGCAATAACACACACAGTCCAAGTATGATGCAAAGAACTTGTATCAAAGTAATACCAACAACAGTTCATTAAATTTGAAGGGAAAACAGCTCAACCGGGAACACTCACAAATTCCACAGCATGTAGAGAGCAGGTCTTAGCCAAACTCACAGCGCCTATTAGGAGGGGCAGAATGCGGCCTAGGAAGCTGTCCAGAGCAGTGGCGGCTGGTGTATGAGGGGCGCTAGGGTGCCGCCTCCCCGGCAGCTGAAAAGGAAAAAAAAAGTCAGCCCGGCTCCTTGGCTGCCTGCGGCTCAGTGTGATTGGATGCGGTGGCCGGGGGCGGGTCACACAGCTCCCACAGAGACCTTGACTGGTGACCGACCTACTGATGGGGACACAACTGCTCTCCGCTTGCCGATCTCTGCAACGCTCCTGCCTGCCTACCTATTAGATGGGGTAAGTGTGGGACTTGTCCCGAGTTGGGGGGGTGGTCATCTCTGCAAAAGTGTCCCCACCTGTGTCACTGTCTGCAAAAGTGCCCCCACCTGTGTCACTGGCTGCAAAAGTGCCCCCACCTGTGATACTGCCTGCAAAAAGTGCCCCCACCTGTGATACTGGCTGCAAAAGTGCCCCCACCTATGTCACTGGTTGCAAAAGTGCCCCCACCTGTGTCACTGGCTGCAAAAGTGCCCCCACCTGTGTCACTGGTTGCAAAAGTGCCCCCACCTGTATCACTGGCTGCAATTTACCCCCACCTGAGTTATTGGCTGCAATTTACCCCCACCTGTGTTATTGGCTGCAATTTGCCCCCACCTGTGTTATTGGCTGCAATTTACCCCCACCTGTGTTATTGGCTGCAATTTACCCCCACCTGTGAGGCTGAGCTGTAAACTGTGTCCTGTGATGCTGGGGCTGTATACTGTGTCCTGTGATACTGAGCTGTATACTGTGTCCTGTGATGCTGAGATATGTACTTCTGACACAATATGTGGAATACAGGGGACCGAGTGGGTGTATTCTATAAGGGGTGGGGTTTATTAGAAGTAGGAGGGGTAAAAAAGGAAGGGTGGAGCCTGGCGCCCCCCCATCCTAAAACTTCACCAGCCGCCACTGGTCCAGAGAGTTGCGATGACTACAATAGTAAAACTGAAAAAAGTGCAGCGGTGAAAATATTTAGCCATCAAATAACACAAATAGACGTGAAAAAAAAATATATATATATATATAAATATATATATATTAAAACATCATGTACATGATTATAAAGTGTTCATAAAAAATTGTATAAAAGTCCACAATGTGAAAAAAATGTTATGCCAAATCAAAGGAAAGTCCTCCAGTGTTCTTCTTTAACCAATATGCACTCACCAGAATGCCATTGATAAACAGCATTATGTATCAATTTAATCTAGAGGAATTGCCAGCAGCCATTCCATCAGTTCTCCAGATAGACAATGCTCAATCAAGGGGAATACTAGCCAAAAAATGCTCACCACACAGAGCCCAACAAGTGATATATAGTGTATGTAGAGCTCCCATAGTGTAGGCATTTTTGTAGAGAGGTCTTTTTGCTAGGAGAGGCAGAATTTAGTCAGGCCTGACATAAAGTGCAGGTAGAGACAACCCATGGGTACTCCTCCCCTTTGGTTCCAGAATGTGCTAGAAAGAGTAGATGGATGAAGAGTTTCACTTCATGCTGTATGTTAAGGAGCCCTGACCACTCCCCAACTAGGATTGGCAGGGGGCAGGCCTCCTTAAATACGGTGATCTGCCCAACAGGGGGAGGAGAGTTTGGGTGGAAGTGGTGAACGTGTAGCAGAAGGGCTGTGGAGGCCTCTACCCGGGAGGGAGCCCCCAGTTTGGGGGGGGTGATCTGAGGGGGTTATCTTGAGGCCTGGAGGTTTGGGTGCGGCCAGGAGTGGAGTTGATTCCTGGAGCAGCACAGGGGAACAGGAGAACAGCAGAGGTGTTACTGAGGACTAGAGTTGAGCGAACCTCTGGAAGTTCGGGTTCTGCTGGTCCGTCTGAACTTCGTGACAAAGTCCGGGTCCGGGTCCGGACGGAACCCGAACGATCGCACGGACAACGAACCCCATTGAAATCAATGGGGACCCGAACTTTTAGGCACAAAAATGGCTGTAACAAAGTCCTGGAAAGCCCTAGAGGGCTGCAAAAGGAAGTAAAATGGGGGTAAGGGTTCAAGCCCAGGGGTAACTAAAGTTACCCCAAG
>BLSH010479165.1:549728-564523 GCA_018402905.1 Glandirana rugosa | reverse complement strand
GTACCGACACTAACCGGTCACGTAGTACACTGGGTCGGAGACATATTCGACCTCAGTGCATCACGACGTACAGTGTACGAGAGTCCGATCACATCTCTCTCCTACGACGGTCGCGACTCTTTATACAGAGGCTGGGTCACATGATGCACTGGCCAATCACAGCCATGCCATTAGTAGGCATGGCAGTGATGGCTTCTAAGGGCAAACCAGTGAAACGCTTGTTGATTGGCTACCCTGCAGCTATTCAACAGGTGGGATCAAATACCCAAACCCAGAACCCGAACCCGAACTTTTTTCAAATGTCCGGGTTCGGGTCCGGGTCACGGACACCCAAAAGTTTGGTACAGACCCGAATTTTACAGTTTCGCTCAACTCTAGCTGTGAGGAGAAGGATGTAACAAAAGCTAATCCAAACTTATCTCCCCCTTCTTCATTACCTCTAAGCTTCTCTGTCAGAAGGGAATTCTGGTCCAATTGTTGCACCGAATAGATAGTATCATCCAAAGTGGGGGCATTATACCCCTTCTTCACATCTTTAATAAACTTAGACTGACTATCAAAGTTTTCTGGTCAGTTTCAGTTGCGCCTTAAACAAATAAATTGTTCCCAAGGGACTCCTTTTAACCATGGTTGATAGTGGCCACTATCAACCGGAATATATGAATTCTGATCCGGCGATTTAAAAAATGTGGAGGTTATAAATCCACTCTCTTTAGCGGCAATTTTTGCATACAAAAAATTAATTTATTTTTGGCTGTGTCATGTACCTTGCAGCTGAGCCTGATGTGCAGAGGGAGGCCTTTGGTACAGCCCTGGCTTGGGGACCACTGATGTTGTGACAGTGGTCACAAGATTACGGTGAGGTACAGGTGCCTGTGCAGTCTTTTGCTGGATGCAGTGATACGTGGCAGGCGTGTCACATGAGCTGGACAGATAGCTGGAGCTGTGGACAGGGGAACAGCAGACCCTGGGTTTGTAGACAGCAGGCAGCAGAGGGTAGCGGCTGGTAGTGACTTGATGTGTGATCAGACAAGCAAGGTCAGCATCAGATGCAGGCATAAGCATCAGGCAAGGAATTGTTAGGGACAGGCAAGGATCGGCAACACACAATCAGGAAGCAGAGCAAAGTCCAAGACAAGCCAAGGTCAGGGTAGGTAGTGATCAAGCGAAGTAAGGAGCAAGCCAGGTCAAACAACAGGATCAGATACAGGAACACAGGTACAGCTACAGATCAGACAGCAAAGGACTAGTGCAGCTGCTGCACTTATATAGGCCACTTGGCACCAGTGTCAACGGCTAATGTGTGTGCATGCGCACATTTGTTCATGTTTGCTTGCTCATACACTGGTGTACACCTATTTGCAGTGAGATGGGCACCAGCAGGTCTGTGCCTGCGCATTTGCATATGCCTCAGAGCTAATGCTGCAGTTTCCTGACAGACTGGCCTCATAGTTCAAAACAATGCCCCTATCATTACTATTCAAACGATTCATATGTGACTCCAATGATTTGAGGTCTCCATCCCAAGGGAGGAGAATCTCATCTATATACCTGGCCATTAAGACCACCTCTAGTCTCTGCTGGGCATAGACGACAACCTCCTCCCACTTAACAATAAATAAATTGGCCAGACTGGGGGCATATTTAGCCCCCATGGCTGCTCTTCTGTTTTGGAGGAAAAACGTGCCCCCAAACCAAAAATAATTGTGAGTGGTTGCAAACTTAAGGAGATCCATAATAAATTCCCTCTGACAGCTAGGTAAATAGGAATCTTTCTCTAGGTAATAATAAACAGCTGAAACACACAAGTCAAGTTGAATAATGGTGTACAATGAAGTGACATTAGCAATCACCAGCCAACAACCTTACAGATAGTGGCAATTATCAATGAGATTAACAGTGTGTTTGGTATCTCTAATGTAAGATGGCATATTTTTAACCAAGGGTTGGAGGAAGTAATCAATATTTTGTCCACATGGTACGTCACAGTGTCAATACTACTGACAATAGGATGTCCCAGGGGGAAAACAGGGTTCTTATGAATCCTCGGTAGATAATAAACCGAGGCATGAGGAGCCACTGGAACACAAAAAGATTTCTCTTCTTGTCCAAAATTCCTTGTTGGTAACCCCTACTAACAATTTTCTCCAGTTTCCTCTTGTAGGCCCATACTGGCTCTCTCTTTAAGGGGACATCATTTGCATTACCCTCCAATATCTTAGTCATTTCAAATACAGTACATAGGCATTTTTGTCCAACAGGTCAAATCTTTCCGGTTGCACAGTTCCTCATAACCTTTCTCTAAATGACTGGATATCCTAGGGGTATGAACGCGTACTTTATCTAGATCCTTTAATACTATATCCCTGAAAACCTTAAAGTGGTAGTAAACCCTCCTATCATTTTCAGCCAAGGAAGCTACCATCTTGGCCTCTGTTTAACCCACAACTGCCATGATGCTGTGCATGTGATCAGCTATGACAGAAGCCATTGGATTGGTTGACAGTTTGGTTTAGAGCACAACCAATAGGAGTGTTACATTTCCGGCACGTGCCGGAAATGGAACTGGTTTTTAAACTGTTAAATTGGTGGGTTTACTACCGGTTTAAAGGAAGACATTATCCCCCCAGGGAGGTTGAACAAGGAGGCATTAGATAATTTTGAGTGTTGAATCTCAGTAGAAATAATCCTCCTATCTTTAATGGTATTAATGCTAATGTTTCTCTTGATGTTAAGTTTACGAACAACATTTATTAAATCTTAAAATGTCACTCACATTGTTAACCCTTTTGTGCCGGCGCCTCATGGACCTTTAAGGGGTTTCAGATGCTGGGGGGGCAGGGTTTATGATCATTTGACCGTCGTGATTGGCTGTCACGGCGATCACATGATGGGAATGCTCCCAATCGTAAGAAGTGATCGGGAGCTTGACGTTGGCCGCCGGCAACTGTGCTGGGAGCGCACAGGGAATGCACTCTCTGCACAGCTGTGTCTGCAAATTGATATGCAGATATGTGGCCTGAGAATGCCAATGCCCACCTGCCAAGAGATTGAATATTTGTGTACCGTCTGTGCGTAGGCATTAAAAAAGAATTGCGCAATGGATAACAAATTTCCAGCTAACAAAGGCAGCTTTTCACTCTAGGGTGGAGCGATGTGTTTGTGTCATTGTGTACTGGAAGTGATGGGAAACACCATCTTTGTTAGCCAGCAAGTTTATTCTCCAGTGCACAATTCTTTTTTTACCACTTCAGCCCCGGAAAGGATTTACCCCTCTTAATGACCAGGCTTTTTTTTGCTATACGGCACTGCGTCACTTTAACTGACAATTGTGCGGTCGTGCAATGCTGACCCAAACAAAATTGGTGTCCCTTTTTTCCCCACAAATAGAGCTTTCTTTTGGTGGTATTTGATCACCTCTGCGGTTTTTATTTTATTTTTTTTGCACTATAAACAAAAAAAGACCAACAATTTTGAAAAAAAAAAACAATATTTTTTACTTTCTGCTATAATACATATTCCCAAAATATAAAAAAAAGCACATTTATTTATCAGTTTAGGCCAATATGTATTCTTCTACATATTTTTGGTAAAAAATCGCTTGATTGGTTTGCGCAAAAGTTATAGCGTCTACAAAATAGATTTATGGACTTTTATCTTTTTTTTTTTTTATTGTGTTTACTGGTAATGGCGGTGATCTGCAATTTTTAGTGGGACTGCGACATTGCGGTGGACAAATCTGAACCCAGGTGACACTTTTTGGGGACCAGTGACATTATTACACCGATCAGTGCTAAAAAAATGCACTGATAGCTGAAATGACACTGGTAGGGGTTAACACTAGGGGGCGATCAAAGGGTTAGCCATGTTAATTGTGTTCCCTTGGTGTATTAGAACTGTGTAGGGAATAGGCTCACTGGGACAGCACAGATCGCTGTTCTTGATCACTAGGAACAGCAGATCTCCATGTCGTCTCTTGTCAGAACGGGGATCCGCCTTGTTTACATAGGCAGATCCCCGTTCTGCCTCTCTGTGGAGCAGGTTGCCAGCGGACATCGAGTCAGTGTCTATTGCATGAAACAACGTACAGGTACAGGTACGTTGTTTTGCGCAATAGAGCCGCCCTGCCGCGGTATCTATGCATTGGGCGGTCTTAAAGTGGTTAACAGTGTGAGTAACATTTTAAGATTAAACCCTCGTTCACATTGACTGCAGCTTTGAAATCATGCAACTGCATCTGAAATCACACAATTTCAAAGTCGCATGTCAGGGAGACTTTGGGTGCGACTTGGAAGACATCTGTGCGGAATCCTGCCCAGATGTTTATGCAAGTCACACCCAAAATCGCCAGTCGAATGCAGGAACTACTTTTTCAAATTGGTGCGACACAACAAAGTCGACATCGCACTGATTTAAACAGTGTGATTGCCGACAATAGGGTGTGACTTGTCATGCCATTTGACCTGTCAAATCATGTGACAAATTGCTCCAATGCGAACTAGGACCTAAACATTTTAAAGGGTTTTACACTATTCGGTTTGTATGTTTTCTCTTATGCCAGCTGTTGATGTTTGGGAGAAGGGCCTGGAGTTTATAGAGAGCCACCGATATCCATGGATATTTTGGGGAATCATATGACAACCAGCTTGTTTGAGCTTTCTTTCATTGGAAGGTCCCCGTATTCTGGTGAAAGCACACCTGATTCTCGTTGGTGGTGGTCTTCTTCTCAGTAGGTGACGGTTGATTCACTGTTCAGTTATTGGTTCCAAGGGTGTAGTGGGACCCTTTCACACATCGTAAGATTTTTTTGATTTTTTTCACTGAAGGACTATATTTTTTGAATAACTTTTACTTGAAGACTTTTTATTTATTTATCTATTAATGCAGCACGTTATGTATAGATATCCAACATTACTTGGGTGAGTCCTTAAATCCAATAATGCATACATGGCTACCTCTCAGAACAATTTATAGACAACACAGCATCAATGACGAATGGAACAAAAGGTACTTTTTTTTTTCAATGAGCCTATTCATTGCACACTTGTTCTTCAATGGCTCCATTATGTACTGCAGCAGTGGCTGTAATTTTGTACTCCAGCACCTGGCACGGGTCTTATGCAGTCTATTGTGGCAGGCTAATTTCTTGCCCCATGGTCCCTGCATTGTTCTGGTACCAGTGTCCTCAGGTAGAGTGAGAGGAATCAATATGAAATACTAGTACTGGGTCATTTTTCCAAATTACACAAATGTTCGCTCTTGACATCACTTCCAGCCAGTGGAGTGCATGGCCTTTTTGATGAGGGAGTGAAGGTGCCAATAAATATCACAGAGGCTGTATCGACAAATGAACCCTGACTAGAGATAATCGAACCTCTGTAAGTTCGGGTTCTGCAGGTTCGGCCGAACTTTGGGACAAAGTCCGGGTTCGGACTTGACCCGAACTTTGACCCGGACCCCGAACCCCATTGAAATCAATGGGGATCCAAACTTTTAGGCACAAAAAAGGCTGTAACAAAGTCCTAGAGGTCTGCAAAAGTAAAGAAAATGGGGGTAAGGGTCGGACAAGTACCCTACAAAGAAATGGGGATAGGGAAATAACTTAAAATAATTTTTAAACTAAAATCACATAAAAAAACAAAAATGGAGGTGGATGTGGCATTGGAGATTGAGGAGGCGGTGAAAGTGGCGGTGGAGGAGGAGGTAGCCAACACTGTTTTTTTTTTATTTTTGGAATTTTTATGTTTTTTTTTAAACCAGCAATGTAGATGCACATTTTAATTTTGTGCAAGAAACAATAATCTGTCTCTTTAAGCAACAGTAGGAACCTCTTCCTATAGAACTAGGAGATGATTTTAGATTCTAAAATCATCTCCATGTTGTACAGGGAAAGCCTCCAGCTGTTGCTTTACGGGAAAGATTATTGTTCTAAAATCATCTTCAAAGTGTGTGGGCAAAGCCAATTGCAGGGGCATAGAGCCATATTACTGTTCTAAAATCATCTTCAAAGTGTGTGGGAAAAGCCTATTGCAGGCGCATAGAGCCATATTAGTGTTCTAAAATCATCTCCAAAGTGTGTGGGAAAAGCCTATTGCAGGGGCATAGAGCCATATTACTGTTCTAAAATCCTCTTCAAAGTGTGTGGGAAAAGCCTATGTCAGCCGCATAGAGCCATATTAGTGTTCTAAAATCATCTTTAAAGTGTGTGGGAAAAGCCTGTTTCAGCCGCATAGAGCCATATTAGTGTTCTAAAATCATCTTCAAAGTGTGTGGGAAAAGCCTATTTCAGCCGCATAGAGCCATATTAGTGTTCTAAAATCATCTTCAAAGTGTACTTTACAGTTCGGGTTCGCTCAACTGTAACATTGACTAGAAATCAAAGCGGTGGTGAGAGGGTACCTCCCTATGAGGAGGATGTCTGGTGGAAGGAAACCCTAGAGTTTCACAAGGGGAAGGGTGAATAAGCACAGGCACGTTCTGGTTGTTGTGGGTAACAGGTAAGGAACAGCAAACACAGACATTTGGAAAAACAATTTATTGGCCAGAGGAGTGATCACAGCTAGAGTTGAGCGGACACCTGAATGTTCGGGTTTGGCGGGTTCGGCCGAATTTCGCAAAAAATTTCGGGTTCGGTACCGAACTTGACCCGAACTTGACACCGGACTCTGAACCCTATTGAAGTCAATGGGGTCCCGAACTTTTCGGCACAAAAATGGCTGTAAAAAAGTCCTGGAAAGTGCTAGAGGGCTGCAAAAGGAAGTAAAATGGGGTTAAGAGTAGGACAAGTGCCCTACAAAAAAATGGGGATAGGGAAATAACTTAAAATCAAATAAAAAAATAAAAATGGGAGGAGGAGGTGGATGTGGAGTAGGAGCATAGAAGTTGACTAGGCCGTGACCGTGGCAGTGTAGGTGGAAGTGGCAGTAGTGGAGGAGGAGGAGGAGGTAGCCAACACTGTTTTTTGTTTGTTTGTTTTTTTTTTCTAATTGGGGTAGCCCCCAAAATATTGAGGCATATTAAAAAAAAACAAGTATACCAATGGCTGTGTGAGGCCGTTCTAAATGTCTATTCTGCACAAGGTACAGACAAGTCTTGTGGGATCCATGCCTGGTTCATTTTAATAAACGTTAGCTTGTCCACGTTGGCTGTGGACAGGCGGCTGCGCTTGTCTGTGATAACGCCCCCTGCCGTGCTAAACACACGTTGAGTCATTACACTGGCTGCAGGGCAGGCCAGCACCTCCAAGGCATAAAGGGCAAGCTCAGGCCATGTGCCCAATTTGGAGACCCAGAAGTTGAATAGGGCAGACCCACCAGTCAGTACGTGTAGGCGTGTGCACACATACTGTTCCACCATGTTGCTGAAATGCTGCCTCCTGCTAAGACATTGCCTATCAGCTGGTGGTGCTGTTTGTTGTGGTGGGCTGCTGACAAAGCTTTGCCCCATTTCGGCCATGCTAACCCTACCTTCTGAGGTGCTGGCGGTGCCACAGCTGCGTTGGCGGCCTCTTCCTCCTCCTTCTCTGCCTTCGCCTTGTGCTTCCACTGAGCCCCCGGTGTCATTTGGGAATGCCCTCAGCAGCACGTCTACCAGTGTGTGCTTGTAGTCGTGCATCTTCCTCTCATGCTCCAGTGAGGGAATTAAGGACAGCACGTTGTCCTTGTAACGGGGATCCAGCAGGGTGGCCACCCAGTAATATACACAAGATACAATGTGGGCAACTCGACTGTCGTTGCGCAGGCACTGCAGATTGTAGTCGCTCATGTGTGCCAGGCTGCCCAGAGGCAAAGACAAGCTGTCCTCTGTGGGAGGTGTTGTACCATCTGAGTCCTCCGTATCCCCCCAGCCACGCTCCAGTGATGCGCACAAGCATGAGTTGGGTGCCACCCTGCTGCAGTTCCTCCTCCTCCTCATCATCATCTTCCTCATCCTCCAGAACTGTACCCTGGCTTGAATATATTTTACCTGGCCTATGCTGGTGCAGGAACCCACCCTCCGAGCCACTTGTGAATGACTGGCCTGATAACCGTGGAAATGACCCCTCTTCCTCCTCCTCCTCCTCATCCTCCTGTGCCACATCCTATTCCATCATCGCCCGAAGTGTTTTTTCAAGGAGACATAGAAGTGGGATAGTAACACTGAGAACAGCGTCATCGGCACTGGCCATGTTGGTGGAGTACTCGAAACACAGCAATACGGTACACAGGTCTTGCATGGAGGCCCACTCGTTGGTGGTGAAGTGGTGCTGTTTCACAGAGCGTCTGACCCATGCGTGCTGCAGCTGAAACTCCACTATTGCCTGCTGCTGCTTGCAGAGTCTCTCCAGCATGTTCAAGGTGGAGTTCCACCTTGTGGGCACGTCGCATAGGAGGCGGTGAGCGGGAAGGCTGAAGTTCCGCTGCAGCGCAGACAGGCGAGCAGCAGCAGGGTGAGAACGCCGAAAGTGCGCACAGACGGCCCGCACTTTCTGCAGCAGCTCTGACATATCCATGTCGTTTTTTAGAAATTTCTGTACCACCAAATTCATCACATGCGCCAGGCAAGGGATGTGCGTCAAACCGGCTAGGCCCAAAGCTTCTACGAGATTTCGCCCATTGTCGCACACCACCAGGCCGGGCTTGAGGCTCAGTGGCAACAACCACTCATAGGTCTGTTGTTCAATACCCGTCCACAGCTCCTGCCCAGTGTGGGGTTTATATCCCAAACATATCAGTTTTAAAACAGCCTGCTGTCGTTTCCCCATGGATGTGCTGAAGTTGGTGGTGAAGGTGTTACGCTGAGCAGATGAGGGGGTGGTAGAGGAGGAGGAAGCGCAGTAGGAGGAGATGGCAACAGGACGCAAAGAGAAATGCCCTGCAATCCTCGGTGGTGGAAGGACATGCGCCAAATGGCTAGCCGGCTCAGGCCCACCCGCCACTACATTTGCCCAGTGTGCAGTTAGCGAGATATAGTGTCCCTGCCTGTGCTTACTGGTCCATGTATCAGTGGTTATGTGGACCTTGCCACAGATGGCGTTGCGCAGTGCACATTTTATCTTGTCCCCGACTTGTTTGTGCAGGGAAGGGATGGCTCGCCTGGAAACGTAGTGGCGGCTGGGAACCACATACTGTGGGACAGCCACCGCCATCAGGTTTTTGAAACTGTCTGTGTCCACCAGACGGAATGACAGCATTTCAAAGGCCAGGAATTTTGAAATGCTGGCATTCAGGGCCAGGGATCGCAGGTGGGTAGGGGGGTACTTCCTCTTTCTCTCCAGTGTTTGGGAGATGGGGAGTTGTAAGCTTTCATGGGACTGTGTGGAAATGCTTGGGGACAGTGGCGGACATGGTGGCGTTGCTGTCACATGCTCTGTTTGCTGGGTGGCTGGTGACACTGTCACTGTAGAGGTGGAGGAAGAGGCCGAGGCAGCAGCAGAAGAGGAAGCAAGAGGAGGCCGAGACCTTTCTTGGATTTTGAGGTACTTATTCCAATGCAGCTTGTGACTTGAATTTAGATGCCTGGTCATGCAGGTTGTGCTCAGGTTTAGAACATTTATGCCTCGCTTCAGGCTATCATTGCGCAGCGTGCAAACCACTCGTGTCTTGTCGTCAGCACATTGTCTGAAGAACTGCCACGCGGGGAATGCCTTTGAGCTGCCTTTGGTGTGCTAGGTCCCTGGGTGTGGTGGGTAGTAGCAGCCATACTGTTTAGGGGACGCTCGCTCCGCTTTTGCAACCTGCTTCCTCTTTTGCTGTGCTGGTGCCTCTGTGCGACCACCACCTCTTCCTCCAAACTGCACACGTCACTCGCATGACCCTCATTCCATGTGGGGTCTAGGACCTCATCATCCTTTTCCACATCATCTTCCACCCACCCTTCACCACTGCCCTCCTTGTCAGTCTGCACGCCGAGGAAAGCTGCAGCACTTGGCACCTGTGTTTCGTCATCATCAGAGACGTGCTGCGCTGGTGTTTCCATGTCCTCATCCTGAAACAGAAGTGGTTGGGCATCGGTGCACTCAATGTCTTCCACTTCTGGGGCAGTGCTATGTGGATGGCCCACGGAAAGCACACCAGGAGAGTCATCAAAAAGCATAATAGTCTGTTGCATGACTTAGGGCTCAGACTGCTTGGCTAATTTACAAGGGGCTGAGGTGAAAGACAGATGGCCATGGGGTTCAGGTGCCAACTCTGAGCTTTCAGCAAGGGACCGGGAGGGAGACAATGTGAAGGAACTGGAGGCATTGTTAGCCACCCAATCTACTATCGCCTGTACTTGCTCTGGCCTCACCATTGGTTAAGCGGCATTCGGGCCTACCATATAACTTTGAAGGTTCTGTCGGCTACTCGCACCTGAGGAAGGTGTTTCACTTGTGCGTGTAGCTGGCACAGATCGACCATGTCCTCTCCTTCCAACAGGAGCTTCACCAACACCAGCAGCACCACGACCAAGTCACTTATTTGATGCTCTCCTCATTCTGCCCGCAAATGTACTATGTAGCACTATTTATTAATACAAAAAAAATGAATAATAAATTCTTCTTTTTTTTTGGAAAACAGCATCGTAGACACGCTTTTTATTTTTGTGCAAGAAATGCACCGCTCACACCAACAGCAGGAACCTCTCCCTATAGAACTAGGAGATCATTATAGAACAATAATCTGTCCCTCACAGTAGCAGCAGGAACCTCTCCCTATAGAACTAGGAGATGATTTTAGAACAATAATCTGTCCCTTACAGCACCAGCAGGAACCTCTCCCTATAGAACTAGGAGATGATTATAGAACAATAACCTGTCCCTTACAGCAACAGCAGGAACCTGACCCTATAGCAATAGACAATGATTTTAGAACAATAATCTGACCCTTACAGCAACAGCAGGAACCTGAGCCTATAGCAGTAGGCGATGATTTTAGAACAATAATCTGTCCCTTACAGGAGCAGCAGGAACCTCTCCCTATAGAACTAGGTGACGATTTTAGAACAATAATCTGTCCCTTACAGCACCAGCAGGAATCTCTCCCTATAGAACTAGGAGATGACTATAGAACAATAATCTGTCCCTTACAGGAGCAGCAGGAACCTCTCCCTATAGCACTAGGAGACAATTTTAGAACAATAATCTGTCCCTTACAGCAACAACAGGAACCTGACCCTATAGCAGTAGGTGACGATTTTAGAACAATAATCTGTCCCTTACAGCACTAGCAGGAACCTCTCCCTATAGGACTAGGAGATGATTATAGAACAATAATCTGTCCCTTACAGCAACAGCAGGAACCTGACCCTATAGCAGTAGGCAATGATTTTAGAACAATATTCTGTCCCTTACAGGAGCAGCAGGAACCTCTCCCTATAGAACTAGGAGACAATTTTAGAACAATAATCTGTCCCTTACAGCACCAGCAGGAACCTCTCCCTATAGAACTAGGAGATGATTATAGAACAATAATCTGTCCCTTACAGCAACAGCAGGAACCTGACCCTATAGCAGTAGGCGATGATTTTAGAACAATAATCAGTTTCTTACAGGAGCAGCAGGAACCTCTCCCTATAGAACTAGGAGATGATTTTAGAACAATAATCTGTCCCTTACAGCACCAGCAGGAACCTCTCACTATAGAACTAGGACATGATTATAGAACAATAATCTGTCCCTTACAGGAGCAGGAGGAACCTCTCCCTATAGCACTAGGAGACGATTTTAGAACAATAATCTGTCCCTTACAGCAACAGCAGGAACCTGACCCTATAGAACTAGGAGATGATTTTAGAACAATAATCTGTCCCTCAAAGCAGTAGACTTTACCTAGTCCAGTATCAGATCATTCTTTAATGCAGGATGAGATGTTATTAGAGCTGCAATCTGTCCCTAAAAGCAGGAGTAGTAAACTCTACCTAGTCCAGAAGCAGATCGTTCTGTAATGCAGGATGAGATCTGCAATCTTTCCCTCAAAGCAGTAGTAGTAGTAATCTCTACCTAGTCCATAATCAGATTGTTCTGTAATGCAGGATGAGATCTGCAATCTGTCCCTCAAAGCAGTAGTAGTAGTAATCTCTACCTAGTCCAGAATCAGATCGTTCTGTAATGCAGGATGAGATGTTATTATATCTGCAATCTGTCCCTCACAGCGCTGGCAGCATCCTCTCCCTAGACTAGCCTGAGAGCATGTGACATGCAGCACTACGTGACTCCAGCTTATACAGAGGCTGGGTCACATGATGCACTGGCCAATCACAGCCATGCCATTAGTAGGCATGGCTGTGATGGCTTCTAAGGGCAAACCAGTGAAATGCTTGTTGATTGGCTGCCCTGCAGCTATTCAACAGGCGGGATAAAATACCCGAACCCAAACTTTTTTTCAAATGTCCGGGTTCGGGTCCGGGTCACGGACACCCCAAAGTTCGGTACGGACCCGAACTTTACAGTTCGGGTTCGCTCAACCCTAATCACAGGATCTTGTTTACAGCACCAGTGCTTTTTTGGACATTGAGAGGACATTTATTTATGGTTTGTTGTACAAATTTTTGTTTAGACTGTGGATTGTTTACAGCACTATTTGCACATACACTATATTGCCAAAAGTATTGGGACACCTGCCTTTACACGCACATGAACTTTAATGGCACCCCAGTCTTAGTCTGTAGGGTTTAATATTGAGTTGGTCCACCCTTTGCAGCTATAACAGCTTCAACTCTTTTGGGAAGGCTGTCCACAAGGTTTAGGAGCGTGTGAGGTTGTTTTTCAGGGGTTGAGGTGGCCCCTTAATGCCAGTTAAGGGATTTCTTAAGGCGTCAGCAAACCTAGAAATTTTGGACAATTTCATGCTCCCAACTTTGTGGGAACAGTTTGGGGATCGACAACACAAAATATTGCAGGTGTACAGCCGGGACCATTCTCCCCTTTCAGGCAATTCAATTTGTGGTACGCTGTTTGGAAACCCGAGAGTTGTCATGGCTAAGGAGGTGAGAGTTTAGTTTAGTGGGATTTACATGGCCTTAAACAATATGTGGCTGATGAAATGATCCCCCGCGGCCTCCGAATAAAAAAGTTTCCCTCCACTGTTTACTCAGATACATTTAATGAGGAGTGGAATAAAATTCTATATGAATGTTCATTAACACTGATGAGACTCCTCATTAAAGAGGAGGAAAAACTACTTCATATACTCTCTTCAGATTTGGACTCTATTAAAGACTCTTTAATACCGTTTGTAGCCCCAGATGTCTATAAAACCTTAAATGATGAGATGAATGTTTTCCTCAACAAAATGGAACGGGACATCATGGATACCAAGCGACATAAATATTTGCAGGACATAGAGGACATATATGTCCACAAAAAGACACAACAGTACCCCTTCTATTCTAAGACAATGCAGGGGATCTAGGAGGAGACCACAGAAGCATGTGAGTTTCAGCTCACCAGAGCTGACGGATTCCCAGTTGGAATTATCGGATGCAGCAGAAGGAGGGAGACTCATTTCAAGAGGATCAGTGTCTTCTCTTTTTAATAAAACTCAGAGCAGGTCTGCCGCTCCAAAAAAAGTATTGGTTCATGTGGATAGAAAAAAACAAAAAGAAAAAGGAGAAAGAAAAAGGACCAGGAAAGGCAGACGCTACGGTAAAAAGGCAAGCCTATTCAAGACAGGCTCGCAAAAAATAGGTATTGCTTCTCTTTCAGAAGGTAACCAGGCAGAATTTAATGTGGTTAACCTTTCAGAGACTGAGCTATCTGAGCCAGAAATGTCTTTATTGGCAAAGGGTTTATCTTTTTCACCAAAATGTCACTTTGATGTTTTTAGCACACTTCTTGATGTTAACATGTTAATTCATAACCTATTATTGAGAATACATTTTGCTTCTGATGCCAGGGATGGCCCCTTACAGGCCTCTCCGGATACCACATCTGATGAAAATGAGCTTATGTTTGATTTCCAGGATCTGTCTGTCAAATCAGCTCTTATTACAAGTTACAAGAATATGCTGTAAAGTAAGGATCAAAAGAATTAAAAAATATATACAGGCAGATACTTATCCATCATGCCATACCATCAGGGAGGTGTGTGATTGGCCCCAGATTTATTCTGCAAAAAGACAAAGAACCCAAACATACAGCAAATGTTTTTAGGAACTATCTTCAGCATAAATAAAAACAAGGCGTCCCAGAAGTGATGGTTTGGCCCCCACAGAGCCCTGATCTCAACATCACTGAGTCTGTTTGAGATTACATAAAGAGACAAAATGATTTGAGACAACATACATCCACAGAAGATCTGTGGTTAGTTATCTAAGATGTTTGGAACAGCCTACCTGCCGAGTTCCTTCAAAAACGTTGTGCAAGTGTACCTATAAGAATCAATGCTCTTTTAACCACTTCCATACCGGGCCTGTTTTTTGGGTTCTGTGTTACGACTTAAAAACAGGTATTTTTGCTATAAAAGTACTTAGAACCCCCAAACATTATATATATTTTACCCATAGTAAAATGAGCCGCATTGTAATAGAAAGTGTTATACCTTTTTTTAACTGGATTGAAATGACAAAAGAATAAAAAATTGATTTTTTTTACTTAAATAAGTTTTTTTACGTGCGAACCTTCTGGCGACGCGTTTATGCCACACTGTATTTCAAAACGTTACTGGTGGCAAAATAAGAGATCCCACAATCTTTTTTTTTATATATATTACAAACCCCCAAGATTCATGAAAATATCGTTTTTATGGACAAAAATTCAGCATTGTGTCTTGGGTTTTTTGTCCGGGCCATACCTTCACCAATTTTCTCGTAACTAAGAATATCCATGTGAACGTGTT
>BLSH010479165.1:494549-538043 GCA_018402905.1 Glandirana rugosa | reverse complement strand
CACACTTCATGATTGTGTCCCACTTGTTGTTGATTCTTCACAAAAAATTACAGTTTTATATTTTTATGTTTGAAGCCTGAAATGTGGCAAAAGGTCGCAAAGTTCAAGGGGGCTGAATACTTTTGCAAGGCACTGTATATATATAAATATAAAACACAAATTCGAACAACTCTTTTTTTCATTACTGCATCCTTAAAGTATAACTAAAGGTAAATTCTTCAGAGAGTGGAGAGGGTTTAGAACACCTATCAGATTTGTACTGCTGTCTTCTCCATTAGGGTGACTGTTATCACCAAGTGTGAAAGTGAAAGAAAATCCCAGACAGGAATAGAGGGAAACATCTTCTAATGATTATTTGATTGGATGAGGTGAAGAGGAGAGGTGGGTGAAGTGATAATCCCCACTTCATCTAATCAGAGAACGCCTTACATTCACTGAAAATGAATATAAGGCATTCTCTGAATAGTAGCACTGCTGGGTGAATGCCCACTGTGGTCACTGTGTAGAGAGAAAGCTGCTGGAGCAGAACTCAGATCATGGCTTCAATGTATTGTAAATTGTAGTATGGACTACTACAATGATTTAATCCTCAAATGTTCTCTGGAAGTGTGATATGGATACTTTTATCGAGCCAAGCTGTATCAATGCAAGTCTGCGAAACAATATAATTCTTGAGGTTCTGCTTTAAGCAGGGGCGTAACGATAGGGGTTGCAGGGGTTGCGATTGCAACCGGGCCCCATGCTCCAGGGGGCCCATGTGCTTCCCTTGTACACCTGGATAGGAGTGATGGCGAGGGTGGCATTTAGAAGTTTTATTTATTCCACTTTCCTCCTAATGCAGGAGATTGGTTCCTCTATATGCTGCCCCTGCCGCCCCTCCTATCCAGTTTACTTGTCTTCTGCTGTTCCCAAGGTCCCGCTGCGGGACCATAATAAAGGGACCCGTGATAGGAGTAAAGGGCCCCAGGATCAACAAGAAGAGGGAAGGGCCCTGGCCAGAGGTCTGGGGGGGCCCTTCCTAATTTCTTGCACCCGGGCCCTGAAGGTTCTAGTTACGCCTCTGGCTTTAAGCATTCCTTTACATTTCTCTTTAGCAGTTATAGACCTATATACATAACATTTGCCTCTGTATTAGTTTCTAGATGATCAGTAACTTGCTCTGTGCAATACACTTTTTAATCTTATATAACCAAGAGAAATTAGGTTACCCATAGAGAATGGCATGGCAGCGTCTTTTTTTCTGAAAACGCCCTTCTCATCCAGGAAGTGACCCGGGTCAAAAGTATGAGGGTTCGGAAAGTACTTTGGATCTTTCAAGACCGATGTCAGAAGGGGAAATACAGTGGTTCCCTAAACAGCAAAAACAATTAAGCACTAGTTAATGCAAGCATTTATTTTACAAAAAGCATAGAAAGAAATTTAAAAAAAAGCCTTATTAACCAACTAGAGTTCAACTTTCATTACAAATCTGAAAAAGATTTAAAGCTGAAGTTTAGCTTAAAAAGGTCCCTACAGCATTAGTCACTGTACTTACCTGTGATGAAGTATGTCCCACATTGTGCAGGCAGCTGGATAATGGAGAGACATTCTGTGCAGGGATGCCCCGTCCTCTTCCTGGCTCTGAAATTTTGACACTGCAATGCAACAGCTTCAGGCAAAACAGCAGTACAGACAGTACCATGGGCGTATGACCTCCCTGACTTCATCGAGAAAAGTTCTTTCATGGAGTCTACTGCTTGTATCATAATATGTGTATAGCGCTACCGCTGTAGAAGCCGCTTAAAAGATACCGGGTTTTTTTTTTCCTAGTATTTGCTCCGCAGCCGGGCACATGGTCACATTCACTATTTGGCTCAATGAACAGTTCAGGAATATTCTTTTTGGTGTGTTTTTTTGTGGGTAACATGGATGAGGGTTTGGAGTTGAGTGGTGGGATACTCCAGTACACACAGGGGGACATTTTCTTTACTGTAGAACTACAAGCCAAGTCCTTGCACATATTAAGAAATGGACAAAGTGCAGTAGATTGAAGAGATTAATCTTCCTCCTCGGACAGTCCAAGCAAAGTCTTTTCACTAAGAATTTGATAGACTGATCTCTTTAGGACACTGGACACTTAGTCCCCTTTAAACACACAGCTGACTCTCTAGCACCAGAGGGGTGGCAACAGCACACAGTCTCTAGGATTTCTTACAACTGTTTGTGCTCACAAATGTCTTCAGATGATTGTCTGCCTCCCTCAAATGCCTTCCAGGCAATTTCGCCAGACAAGATCCACAGACAACAGACCAAGGGTTGCCCCCTCATCCCTTTAAACCCAAACACATATGAATTACACAGGTTCTGATGCTAATTTAATGCAGTTAAGGCACCAAGTGAGTTTAATTACCACCTTAATCAGCCACAGAACCTGTGTAATTAATATGTGTTTGGGTTTAAAGGGATGAGGTGGCAACCCTAAACAGACCCCCTCCGTCAGCTTCAGCAACTTCCAGCAGAACCTGGCCCCCAGCTTGTCCAGCTGTGACCACGGTGATCAGCAAACACATCAGCAAACAGCCCAAGCAATCAGTGATCTCCTCAGGGATGAGACAAAAATGTTCCAGGTCTCAAACGAATTATACAGTTTTCCGGCACCTATCTGTGCAATCTTTCCACAGGGATTGGCAGAGACAGAATAAATATTCATGCTGCTCATTTGCCTAAGACCCCTTTCACACTGGGGGCGCTTTTCAGGTGCTTTCACACTAAGTAAAGCACCTGAAAGCTCACTAAAACCTATTTCCATTAAAAGCCATGAATGCTTTCACACTGGGGCGGTGCACTGGCAGGGCAGTGAAAATAAAACACCCCTCTCCACTGAAATTAATGAGAAGCCCTTCAAAAGTGCCTGAAAAGCTCTTCAAAAGCACCTGAAAAGCTCTTCAAAAGCGCTCAGGGTTTTACTGGCAGTTTAGAAGAGCCTCAATGTGAAAGGGGCCTTATTCCACACCTATGTTCCAGGACCAACAAGTAGATTCTAGAAGGCAGGAGGAGTAATCAAACCTGCAGCCTGTGAAATACAGAACAGACCTAAACAATCACAAACAACCACACTGATTACAGTGAGCCAAAACAAAATTTGCCTAACAACAAATGCACCTCCACTGGATACAGCGAGCCAGAAATAAATTTACCTAATCCTTGCACCTATCTAGGAGGGTTCTACATGTGAATGGGGGAGATAATCCTAGGACTGATCAGACTCTCCTCAATCACAGATCACATTTAGGCTGGGTTCACACTATCTGACAATAAAACGGTCTGACTTTGATCCTACTTTGCTGTGCGATTTACGGTCCTACATAGGGTCAAAGTCGGACCGTTTGTCTGTGAACGGGGATCTGACTTTGATCCCGACAATGCCGGGCACCTTATGCTCTGGGGATCATGAAGGGGAACTCCACGCCAAATTCAATGACATCACCCAGAGGCCCCGCCCCCATATGATGTCACAGCTCCGCCCCAGGATGCAACATCATATGGGGGTGGGGCCTCCGGGTGATGTCATCTGGTGGCCACGCCCCATGCCAATATAAGGCACAGCACACGGTGGAGGGGGCATTTGTGAAGGAGATTGCTTCGTGTCAACATGGGAAGAAGAAGAAGAAGAAGAAGAGAGGAAGAACAGAGGGAAGAGGACAGCGGAGAAGACCGGCAACAGAGCAGAAGACGCCGCAGAGAAGGAGAAGAGATAAGACCCCTCAGAAGATAGAAGACCCCGCAAAAGAGCCGAAGAAAGGAGAAACCGGAGAGGGGAGAAGACCGCCGGAGCTGATTTAATAAAATATTTAAAAAACCCGTGTAGTGTGGTTTTTTTGTACACTTTCTTTCCAGGTAAATGGGTAGGGGAACGATGTACCCCATACTCATTTACATAGGGTGGGGGGGCCAGCATCTGGGGGCCCCCTTGTTAAAGGGGGCTTCCAGATTCCGATAAGTCCCCGCCCGCAGACCCCGACAACCAACGGCCCTCCCCTGCCCCGAAGCACCCATACTTCCCATGTTGAGGGCACGTGGCCTGGTATGGTCCAAGGGGGGGCGCTCATTCGTCCCCACCCCCTTTCCTGGCCTGCTGTGCTGCGTGCTCGGATAAGGGTTTGGTATGGATTTTGGGGGGGACCCCACGCTGTTTTTTCGGCGTGGGGGTTCCCCTTAAAATCCATACCAGACCAAAGGGCCTGGTATGCTCCTGGAGGGGGACCCCATGCCAGGTTTTTTTTTTTTTAATTCGGCGTGGAGTTCCCCTTCAAGATCCCCAGAGCACAAGCTGCATGTCAAAGTCGGATCAGTGAAGACACTGATACGACTTTGATCCGACTTCAATGCCTTTCAATGGGCTGAAGTAGGATCAAAGTCGGACAAAAGTAGTACAGGAACCTTTTTCAAAGTTGGACCGACTTTGAAAAACACAAGTTGGACCAGTTAAGACGGCTCTCATAGGGAATCATTGTTTTTGTGACGTAATGCGACTTGTGCTCCTAATGTCGGTCCGAGAATCGGACTAGTGTGAACCCAGCCTAAAGTGGTTTAATCAGTAGAGGAGGAACATCCCCATTAGACCATCTGCATTGCTGTTCTGCCTGAAGCTGTTAACCATTGTAGTGCCAGAAGATCTGAGATAGAAAGAGGATGGAGCATTCCTGCACAGAAGATTTCTCCAGGATCTAATTGCCTGCACAGCATGGGACATATTTCATTACAGGTAAATGGCTTGACTAAAAGGTGTAAACATGTTTTTTTTTGCTAAAATTCAGCTTCAACTCAGATTGATTCCTTCAGGGTTGGGCACATCACTGTGCTGTATACTGCATTGTTATCTTCACAAGTATTAGAAAACATTTCAGCGAAAGTGAACCTGTCATCAGATATATATTTTCATGGTAAATGCAGAATGCTAAGTAATGTGGTTGTGGACGGGGCTAGGTGTGTGGTACCCAGTGTGAAGAAACAACACAGGTGCAATATCTCTTGCAGAGACAAGTTCAGTAACACTCTGGGTAACAGGTTCAGTAACACTTGCTTGTTCACCTGGGCTGGTCAGCCCAAAAATGACAAAGATTGTGTGTGGGCCTCTACAGGCACTATACACAAAGATACGTTTTATAAAAATTACAAGTTTTATTTAAATATTTAAAAGAAAAACAAAAAACACTTATGAAGTCCTACATTCATGCTTTGTCGTTTTGTCATACTTAATAGGGATGTGGCACAGGTTACAATTGAGTGTCCTCGGTAGCCACTCAATGCTGACATACACATTTTGAACCACTTTGGGTAATAGGTTCAGGAGCACTCTGGGCAACAGGTTCAGTAACACTTGATTGTTCACCTGGGCTGGTCGGCAGTGTCGATCCTTCCCTCTTTACATTTACTAGCCCTCTGGATTGGTATCAGGATAAGCCTGTGCCCCATGTTCTGGGGCACAGGGATAGATTTCACCTCTACTTTGAGCGGCTCCAACAGCAATATAACAGGTCACTCTGGGCAACAGGTTCAGTAACACTCTGGGCAATAGTAAAGAAGGTGTGTGGTTTGGTGGAGACATGTAGTGTGAGGCCGCTCCTCATGGCTTGTTCACCTGAGCTAGTCGGCAGCAGCGGTAATCCTTCCCTCTTTACATTTACTAGCCCTCTGGATTGCTATCAGGATAAGCCTGTGCCCCATGTTCTGGGACACAGGGATATATTTTCACCTCTACATTGAGCGGCGCCAACAGCAATATAACAGGTCACTCTGGGTAACAGGTTCAGTAACCAGTAATACGACCATTCCACACAGGTCCCAGCTGAATGCTGATACAGTCTTTAAGGCACAAGAGTAGAGGAGCAGTATAGCTGAGCCAGCTAATACCGGAGAGTGATAGTCTAGTGCAGGATGTACAGTGGTAGTGAAGATGAGAGCTTTAATAAAGTAGAAAAACAATATCCACTCACTTTGCTGATTCAATAGAGATGTGAAAGATTAATTTTTTTCATCAGGAAGGTCCCAAGGAATCAGCAGAGCCCTGTTTGGCTTCACGATTTAGGACCGATAGACTGTGAAATCAAAAGTTGGTACTGGCATTCTCAGAGGCTGTAGGAGTCTCACACTGGGAGACACATGGAAAGAGTGTGGACGGTTATGACTTCACATTTCATGGTAGACCACCCCTTTCTCAACCCACAGAGAAAGGGGCTTGAAAAAGGGGGGGGGGGTCTGCCTAGAAATGCATAGCCATACCCACCCACGCTCTCTCAATGTGGTTCTCCTACAGCCTCTGAGTGTTTAAGTACTGGCTTTTGATTTCACAGATTACTAGCCTTACACTTAAAGCCAGACAGTGCTCTCATGTGAGTGGATATTGTTTTTTACACTTTATTAAAGCTCTCATCATCTCCAGCAGTTAGTCATACATTGCCTGCAATCACCAGTCTTTTCTCCATGTTTGTTTTCCTTCATTCCCTCCTCTCTCCTCCCTGTGAGTCTCTCTCTGCCATCCAGAGTTCACCCAGTACACATATTGGTTCATTCAGATTGACCACCCCCAGGATTGAAGACACTCCATAGCCAAGCATAGTTTATGGTCCTCCCCCAGAAAGGCCACCGCAGCTCAACATTGCAGGTGATTATTTAACCTTCCCCATGGCGCAATCAAGGAGTAAAGCTTCCAAATAGGGAAAGAAATGTTGTAACCACTAGCATACCTGGCTACACAGGCGTATATTGCCCATGTCTGCTTCTGATTACATTATTGATGTAATGGGAGTAGGATTTAGTAACAGGTAGAGTTGATCCACAATGATTGTGCAATTGAAAACGTTTGCCTGGGCAAATGTGTGGGTGCAAAATGTCTACTGTTATATCATCCAAATCTGACTTGATTGGAGTTTAGTTCCACTAAATACCCTTTAGCTTCATTGGCCATTCTGTGTGTTAATACTTATGTGAACACGCTCCTCTGAGGCAGGAACTACTAATATTGGTTTGATGTAATCTGTAATGCTCTGAAGAATACACACTAAAGAATTTAAAGTATTTTTTCTTTTTTTCCCCTTTTCTATACAGTTATATGTTGTAAGTGCCCTAACATTTCTATGAAATGAATTACCAAGATCACAGAAAGAGGAGAGAATGTTATAATGTCCAAAAATAATTCTGCCCACCTTTGGGATGGTGTAACCTCTAAAGACAGTGGTTTGGGCTGTTGCATGGGGAAGTCCTAAGGGCACAATGTCTGAAATTCTCTGTATCTCATGGATGACAGCATCCATATATGGCATCTTGCTCCGATCTTCCATAGAGGGACAGCGGTTCTGACCAATGACACGGTCAACTTCTTCCTGGGCCTTTACTGAGAACACAAATTCATAATTATATAGGAATAATAAAAAATAAAATTCTACTAACAACACATATTAATGGAACAAAACTGATAAAGAAATGTAGCTTTGGGGCACTAGTGACTACTGCCTGAGGATGAGGCTCTCACTGGCCTTCAAATGTTGCTGTTTATGGATAATAAATACATTTACAGTTTGAATTTTTGAATAGGGTGTGCTGGGGATATTGTTTTTTTTTTTTGATTACTCCAATGGAGTCACAGAAAAAAAAAAAAAACATAACATTGAGTATTGTGTGGAAAGGCTGGAACCCCGTGAGGTTTTTATTGTAACCTGTGGATTTATATGACATGAGCACTGGCTTTAGAGCTATCAAACCCTGAGAAAACAAGCACATCAAGCACTGACTATGCTCCATATGCTTGGGTAGAGGACAAGGGAGACATTATGTGAATAAAAGACCCTTGAAATTTCTATAAAGGGCACCTACCACCTACCCAATGCAATCATATCAAAGTTAATATAAAAAGTTTTTTATAGAGTATATATATATATATATATATATATATATATATATATACATACACACACACACACACACACACAATTATTATTTGTAAAATTGGTAATATTCTGCAATGGAGGGGATAGGCATCTCATGGTTTGGCTTCCCTCTTCCTCTCAGCCCAGAAGTGTGCACCTCCTTTATCCAGGAACATACACAGTGTGCAGAGGGCCTTCAGAGGCTGGGGGACAGTGTGGCCTCTGCAGGTTGCACTGAGGAGTATGTGATGTCTTCAGGAGGGTGGGGGAAGAGTGCAGAAACTCCAGGCTGAGCTGCTACTCTCTACATTTCCCATTAAAGGTCACAGATGAGGGCATTGATGGGATATTCAGTGGCAGAGTTTCTAGCCAGCAGAATGGTGCAGTTGGGGGTGTTGGTATTCAGTAATAGGGTGATTGGGTGTCAGGAAGATGTGAGGGTTCAGAGTATCAGAGATACTGGATTCTTCATGGGTCTGAAGACAAAAAACATATACATGGAGGCTTCTCTGCCTGAGTGCCCCCCAATATGATACAAGCTCCTGGACTGTACTGCTTGCTTATATAACTTAAGTGCAAGGGGATTTAGTTGGTATGAGAAGGGAAGTTATTTGGATTCAGTAATTTGAAAATATAGCTAGCCTTTAGGTCTTCTTCAGACCTATGCATTGTGGTGATGTGAGTTTTACTGCATCAGAAACACCTGGCTGTGTATAAGTGAGGAACCCAGTCATCTGCAACCCTTATGGGGGGTAGTACCATAAGAGCACTACCTAAAATCGAAGGCAGCATATGCTTTCCATATTTTAAAAGACATTTCCAGCTTAATAAATCTGAGCTGACGTATTGCATGTTTGATATCTATGCAGATATGTTTAAAGCAGTTCAGAGAGTTTAAAGCTGTTATTGATAAAAGAATAATTATGAAAGATATTAAAGGACACAAACATTCAAACATAATTTTTCAAATATTTCCTGACCCTTGCCCCTTCTCCCACTGTACTTATGTAACCCAACCTCCCTCTCCTCCACTTTAAACTCACACAAGCCTAGTATGGTCTACCTGTGGTTGGTGTGTCTTCCACTTCCCACTGCCTGTGCATGTGCAGTAAAACCCCAAAAACTTCTATTGGAAAGGAAGGAAATGGATCTGTTTCCTAGCCCCGTGGTAGTCTATGAGGTTGTATTGTGCATGCATAGGAAGCAGAACCCAGACCCGGCATTTAGTAACATTGCCACTGATCTCCTATAACCCCCAGTGATCCCGCACAGCCAGCAATCAACTCCTGGCACCGGTACAGTCTCTTATTTCCAAGATATAATTTGCAGCTCGCTTTACTAAAACGTGTGGTTCCACAAATAGGTAAAGGTAATGAGAGAATACTTCCTGTGCTTGGAGCCGATTGTTCTTCAATAACATTGTGTTGCTACTATGCATACATGGTAGCATCCACATATGAATGTAGACCAGTGTGATCCACAACAGCCATACCCCATGGGCAGTGCAATAAAAAAAAAAAAAACCTCTCAGGTGAATCTGAGTTGCACTGGTACATGACCTTACCATTTCTGGTCATGCCAGCACACACTAACTCTGCTGTCAGCTACTGTTCCAGCATACATAGGCACTGTAATCTCAGGCCCAGAAGCTCACACCACCAACCCCCCCGCACGCGCGCCCAACCTCCGCTGCTGGCTAAAAGGACATAATCTGAATCAGCACCAATCTATAATGCGCCTGTAAGCAGTAGCACCCCTCCCTTACCAACATTGTGCCAGCATCCCCCTCCACCATAAAGGCACAGTTTAAAGTGTACACATTTTTATTATGTACTTACTCAACATAGATTTATTTTTTTAGATTTAATAGAAATTTAACAAGTAATGTTGTGCTGGGTTTGTGTGCATTTATGGGACCTACAAAATCAGTAGCATCATCTTTTTATACTATGAGTTCTGTGCTTTTAGAAAATTTATGATTTGGGATATTTAACCATTTACATGACACAATCTCATCTTCTATACCAGGGGTGTTACACCTTTTGACCTTCCTGGGCCACATTGGAAGAAGAGGAATTGTCTTGGGCCACATAAAATACACTAACAAACCAATCTCATCTACAGATATTGCCCTAATCATCCTCTCTGCTCCTGCCCCAGAATGTCCGATCAGCCCCCACCCTGTCCGCCTTTAGGCGATCCTTAAAAACCCACTTATTCAGGAAAGCCTACCCCACCTCCACCTAAGAACTGTACTTGAGTCACCTCTATCAGATCATCCCCTGCAGCCATTACCTTTTGTACCACCACCCCCTCCCTTTAGATTGTATGCTCCACGAGCAGAGAATCTTATTTATTCTGTATTGAACTGTATTGTAATTGTAATGTGTCCCTTCTTTATTGTAAAGCACCGCACAAACTGTTGGCGCTATATAAATCCTGTATTATAATAAAAATAATATTAAAAAATACACTAACAATAAGGATAGCTGATAAGCAGAAAAAGTCAGGCAGATCACAAGTTAATGATCAAATAGAGATAATATACCGATCTGAGTAATAAAACTTAATTTTTATGTAATATTTTTTGTTATAAAAGTAAAAGAAGACAACATAAAACTAGTGCAATATTGACATGGTTTTTAATAAACCAAATCATCAATATGTGATTTGATGGATGTAATAGCAATTCTCAATGAATATTCAAGGTGCCGATCAGATATTTTGGATCCAATTCTGCACTTTGTGTGTTTCATCCTTAAAAATAGTTGCTCACAAATATAGGTGCTGCCGGAAATTGATGACTAGAGTTGAGCAAACCCGGACTGTAAAGTTCGGGTCCGTACCGAACTTTGGGGTGTCCGGGACCCGGAGCCGAACCCGGACTTTTCAAAAAAAGTCCGGGTTCGGGTCCGGGGTTCTGGTAATTTTAATGAAAATTCTTAAAAATGCTGTAAAAAAGTCCAGGAAGGTCCTAGAGGTCTGCAAAAGGAAGGAAAATGGGGGTATGGGTAGGACAAGTGCCCTACAAAGAAATGGGGACAGGGAAATAACTTTAAATATTTTTTAAAAAATAAAAACATAAAAAATGCAAAAATGGAGGTGAATGGGGATCATCTTCAAATAGTGATATATAATATCACTGTTCTTCAAACATCTGCAAACTGTGTGTGAAGAGCGAAACCATATGCCTGTTCTTCTCTATGCTGTAGTTTCACACACAGATTCCAGATGTTTGAAGAACAGGTGTATGGTTCCTCCCCGGTTTTAGGTAAAGTGTTCTAAACTATTTCCAGATGTGTGCAGAACAGATGTTCTGTGTGAAGAACAGATGTTCTGGTGCAGAACAGATGTTCTGGTGCAGAACAGTTGTTCTGTGTGAAGAACAGATGTTGACTTATTAGCGGCCGTAATAAAAGTGACACAGACTAAACACATGTGTGAAGAACAGATGTTGACTTATTAGCGGCTATAATAAAAGTGACACAGACTAAACAGATGTGTGAAGAACAGATGTTGACTTATTAGCGGCTATAATAAAAGTGACACAGACTAAACAGATGTGTGAAGAACAGATGTTCTGTTTGCAGAACAGATGTGCACTTATTCACGTTTTCATTTAAAGTGGCACACAGACTTTAAATAAGTTTGCAGAACAGATGTTCACTTATTCCCGGTTTCATTTAAAGTGACACACACATTTTGCAGAACAGTGATATGGGTTCTCCCGGCTTATTTATACTTTTTTGGCACAGTTTGAAGATGATTTTAGAACATTTCTGTGGCCTCTACCGTTAATTAATACTTTTCAGACCCATTTTGAAGATCATCTCCATTTTTGCTTTTTTTATGTTTTCATTTTTTTTTAAATATTTAAAGTTATTTCCCTGTCCCCATTTCTTTGTAGGTCACTTGTCCCACCCTTACCCCCATTTCCTTTTGCAGACCTCTAGGACCTTCCAGGACTATTTTACAGCCATTTTTGTGCCTAAAAGTCAGTGTCCCCATTGATTTCAATGGGGTTCGGGGTCTGGGACAAAGTTTGAGTTCTGTCCGGACCCGAACCCGGACTTTGTCCCGAAGTTCGGCCGAACCAGCAGAACCCGGACTTCTAGAAGTTCGCTCATCTCTATTGATGACATGAATAAGGTGTGATTTGTTTTTTTGTTTTTTGTTTTTATTAATATCTAAAAAAAAAATATAAGGTTTGATTGTGAAGAGTGGGATAATTTTCTTTGGCAAGAGAACTTATAAAAGTACAGTGACACTGTCAAATTTTTCTTTGGCTGCATGTGTTCGCTAATTGTATATGTATTGTTACAAAAAAAAAAAAAAATCAACAATTTTAACCACTTGCCGACTGCTTTGCATACATAAACGGCGGCAAAGCGGCTCTGCTGCGTGAATCGGCATCTATAAACCGTGATTTGCGCAGCCGCAGTTTGCGGACAGGCGCATGCCGCCAGCGGCACACTACCGCGGGTCGGGAGGACTCGATGTCCACCGGCAACCCATAATCGCATAATACAGAGCCAGAACGGGGAACTGCCAGTGTAAAGACAGGATCAGCTAGATCTGTCATATCCCTGCCAGCCCAGCCCCCACACAGTTAGAATACAGTGAGGGAACAAATTAACCCCTTGATCGCCCCCCTTAGTGTGAACCCCTTCCCTGCCAGTGACATTTATACAATAATCAGTGGCTATTTTTTTAGCTCTGATCGCTGTATAATTGTCATTGGTCCCAAAAAAGTGTCAAAAATGTCTGATCTGTCTGCTGCAATGTTGCAGACCCGATAAAAAAAGCCATAAAACCAATTCTTATAGTTTGTAGATACGATAACTTTTGCGCAAACCAATCAATAAACGCTTATTGCGATTTTATTTACCAAAAATATGAGGAAGAATATATATCAGCCTAAACTGATGAATAAATTCGTTTTTTTATATTTTTTTTGGATATGTATTATAGCAAAAAAAAAATGTTTTTTTTTCAAAATTGTCGCTTTTTGTTTGTTTATAGCGCAAAAAATAAAAACCACAGATGTGATCAAATACCAATAAAAGAAAGTTCTATTTGCGGGAAAAAAAGGGCATCAATTTTGTTCGGGTACAACGTCGCATGACCACGTAATTGTCAGTTAGAGCGACGCAGTGCCGAATCGCAAAAATGCTCTGTCAGGAAGGGGGCAAATCCTTCCAGCGCTGAAGTGGTTAAGTAGGTTTACGGATTTGTGTTGGCCCACATTCATAGCTGTCTTGGGCTGCATGCGGCTCATGGGCTACAGGTTGGACACCTTGTTGTACAGGGTGGGCCATTTATATGGATACACCTTAATAAAATGGGAATGGTTGGTGATATTAACTTCCTGTTTGTGGCACATTAGTATATGTTAGGGGGGAAAATTTTCAAGATGGGTGGTGACCATGGCGGCCATTTTGAAGTCGGCCATTTTGAATCCAACTTTTGTTTTTTCAATAGGAAGAGGGTAATGTGACACATCAAACTTATTGGGAATGTCACAAGAAAAACAATGGTGTGCTTGGTTTCAACGTAACTTTATTGTTTCATGAGTTATTTACAAGTTTCTGACCACTTATAAAATGTGTTCAATGTGCTGCCCATTGTGTTGGATTGTCAATGCAACCCTCTTCTCCCACTCTTCACACACTGATAGCAACACCGCAGGAGAAATGCTAGCACAGGCTTCCAGTATCCGTAGTTTCAGATGCTGCACATCTCGTATCTTCACAGCATATGGTTTTTTTATGGTTTTTATGGTCATTAAAAACCAATACCGGGTGAGCTGCTCCTTCCAGGACTTGATGGCCAGCAATTCCCTATCACCGACATCATAGTTCCAGCAAGATGGTGCCCCACCACATTATGGGTGTCAGGTCCGAGCATTCCTAGATGAAGAGTTTCCTGGAAAGTGGATTGGTCGTCGCGGGCCATTTAAATGGCCCCCAAGGTCTCCCGATCTGACCCCCTTAGACTTTTATCTTTGGGGTCATCTGAAGGCAATTGTCTATGCTGTGAAGATACGAGATGTGCAGCACCTGAAACTAGGGATACTGGAAGCCTGTGCTAGCATTTCTCCTGCGGTGTTACTATCAGTGTGTGAAGAGTGGGAGAAGAGGGTTGCATTGACAATCCAACACAATGGGCAACACATTGTACACATTTTATAAGTGGTCAGAAACTTGTAAATAACTCATGAAAGAATAAAGTTATGTTAAAACCAAGCACACCATTGTTTTTCTTGTGAAATTCCCAATAAGTTTGATGTGTCACATGACCCTCTTCCTATTGAAAAAACAAAAGTTGGATTCAAAATGGCCGACTTAAAAAATGGCCACCATGGTCACCACCCATCTTGAAAAGTTTCCCCCCTCACATATACTAATGTGCCACAAACAGGAAGTTAATATCACCAACCATTCCCATTTTATTAAGGTGTATCCATATAAATGGCCCACCCTGTATATTTTACAAAAAAGTTAAGGGTTATATTAAGTTTGCAGCCATTAAAGGGAGGTTAGTGTATTTTTTTCTGCAACTATTTTATTTTGTATACTCAGAAGGGATACCTCCAGGTGCTGCCTACAAAAAAATTAAACTAATCGTCCAGAAAAGTACATAGGTATAGATATATGTTCAATATTAAGGGATAGAAAAGTGGGGAGGGAGCCTTTCCGGTATATATCAGGAATGTGAACTCAACAAATAAAAAAACCTGGCTTAAACTCAACCTACTCCTAATAAAAAATACATGTGTTACCAATTGACTGCATAGGCACATGTATTAGAAATTCAAAAGGTTTATTGGTAGCAAAAGTCACATGACTTGTCAAAACTAGATACTGATAAAATCCAATTTAAACACATGACATACATGTAATTAAAAGATCCCCCCCCCCCCCACATGCATGTAGGACCAGCTCCCATAATAGGTACGAACACAGCGGGATTAGAGGTGTACACCTCCCAACTCCAGTGAAAAGATCCAGTCACATGAGAAATGATATTGGTGACTTGTGGTAAGGTGTGTCATTGATGGCTAAGGGCTATGGCAACCAGAGAGGAATAATGTCACATCCAGGGATATATGTATGATCCAATGATACCAGGCTACATATAGTGGTCCAGAGGGATACAGGAGATCCTATACTGGGAAGGCATTAAACTTCTCCATTGGGCTCACCACTGGACGGCTCTAACACCATTCAGGAGGATGGGATAAGTACTTTTATTTCACCATTTGCCTTGCACGTATAGTTTCATTATACAGCTTTAACCCTTGGATTACAAATGGTCCACACAGGACCTGGACTTTGATCCTGCAGGCTGATACATTGGTGCAAGGGGGGTTTTATATATATATATATATCCATACATGTTTGTGTGGGACTGGAACTGATAGCTCTTTGGAGCTACACTCCCACATGTATACTCCCTCTGGACCACTATATGTAGCCTGGTACCATTGGATCATACATATATCCCTGGGTGTGACATTATTCCTCCTTGGTTGCCGTAGTCCTTAGCCATCAATGACATACCTTACCATAAGTCACCAATACCATTTCCCATGTGACTTAATCTTTTCACTGGAGTTGAGAGGTGTTCACCTCTAATCCCATTGTCTCCATACCTATTATGGGAGCTGGTCCTACATGAGTATGGGTGGATCTTTTAATTACATGTATGTCAAGTGTTTGTATTGGATTTTATCAGTGTCTAGTTTTGACAAGTCATTTGACTTTTGCCACCAATAAACTCTTTTTGAATTTCTAAAACATATGCCTGTGCAGTCAATTGGTAAAACATATATTTTTTTATTAGGAGTAGGTTGAGCTTAAGCCAGGTCTTTTTATTTGTTGCGTTCACAAATATTTTATTTTACAGGGCCTCCGATTTCCAAAACATATATTTGTTTAGAGGGGAGAGGGAGGGAATTTAAGCATTATTTAGACCAAAAATATGCATTTTAACATGTGTACAAAAAAAAAAAAAATAAAGATATTCGTAAAAGTTTTTTTTTTTTTTTTTGAAGTTTACTTTAAAACAATTGTCAAGCTTTTTTTTTTATTTCCTAATTTACTCTAGAAACATTAGGTTGCAACAGTGTGAGTTGTATTTTTTATAGCAACCTCTATTTGCTGATATTCATTATCATAGAGGTGTTTCTAACAACATGTATTGATAATATTGTTATGAATTTCTTATTTTTTACTATAAATGAAGAAGTCTGAAAAAAAGGATGCTATAAGAAGTTTGTGCTAAACGTAGTCCCTCTTTACCATCTGAGAAAATTTCCGCATGCAATAAATAATTGTCATGTTGTATATTTACCTAATACATCCTGGTACTTGCTCAGAATTGTTAAACTGCGTTTTAAAGTGTTGCTTGTAGTTTCTGTCCCAGCAAAGAAAAGATTCATCACAGAAACAAATAGGTTCTGGAAGTGGAATTCTGTTTTGGGGTTATTCTTCTCCTGTGAACAAAAAGAATATAATAAAATAAATACGCTACTCAAAAAATTGAAGGAACACTTTTTAATCAGAATATAGCATCAAGTCAATTAAACTCCTGGGATATTAATCTGATCAGTTAAGTAGCAGAGGAGTTATTAATTAGTTTCAGCTGCTTTGGTGTGAATGAAATTAACAACAGGTGCACTAGATGGGCAACAATGAGACAACCTCCAAAACAGGAATGGTTTTAGAGGTGGAGGCCACCGACAGGCACAGGCAGTCCAACTCCTCCAGGTTGGCACATCAATACGTGCCATTGCCAGAAGGTTTGCGGTGTTCCCCAGCACAGTCTCAAGAGCATGGAGGAGATTCTAGGAGACAGACAGTTACTTTAGGAGAGCTGGACAGGGCCATAGAAGGTCCTTAACCCATCATCAGGACCTGTATCTGCTCCTGCAAGGAGAACCAGGATGAGCACTGACAGAGCCCTACAAAATGACCTTCAGCAGGCCACTGTTGTGAATGTCTCCAGCCAAACAATCAGAAACAGACCTCATGAGCGTGGCCTGAGGTCCCGATGTCCTCTAGTGGGCCCTGTGCTCACTGCCTGGCACCATGGAGCTCGATTGGCATTTGCCATTGAACACCGGAATTGGCAGGTCCGCCACTGGTGCCCTGTGCTTTTCGCAGATGAGAGAAGGTTTACCCTGAGCACATGTGATAGATGTGAAAGGGTCTGGAGGACATTATGCTGCCTATAACATCATTTAGCATGACTGGTTTGGTGGTGGGTCAGTGATGGTCTGGGGAGTCATATCCATGGAGGGACACACAAACCTCTACAGGCCAGACAATGGTACCCTGACTGCCATTACATATCGGGATGAAATCCTTGGACCCCTTGTCGGACCCTATGCTGGTACAGTGGGTCTTGGGTTCCTCCTGGTGCATGACAATGTCCGGCCTCATGCGGCGAGAGTATGCAGCCAGTTCCTGGAGGATGAAGGAATTGATACCACTGAATGGCCCCCACGCCCGCCTGACCAATAGAATCCAATAGAACACCTCTGGGACATTATGTTTTGGTCCATCCGACCCCACCAGGTTGCACCTCAGTCTGTTCAGGAGCTCAGTGATGCCCTGGTCCAGATCTGGGAGGAACTACCCTAGGGCACCATCTGTCTTCTCATTAGGAGCATGCCCCTGACATTGTCAGGCATACATACAAGCAGGTGGGGGCAATACAAATTACAAAAGTACCATTTTGATTTGCTGCAATGAAATTTCAGCAAAATGAACTAGCCTGCTGAATCATTTTTTCACTTTGATTTTGGGGTGTCTTTAATTCAGCCCTCTGTAGGTTGATAATTTTCATTTCCATTAAATGATGTGGCATCTCTTCATTCCTAACACGTTAGCCAGTCCATATCAGTATAGATATTCATCATATTTGTCCATGTTGATATCTGTTGTGTTTCCAAAGCGTTCCTTTAATTTTTTGTGCAGTGCACATACTTGCTTGACTTTTTATTTAGCTGTACTGTACAGACCATTGTGAGCCATTCCAGACTTTTTTGGTTTTAGAAATTATAAGATGTTAAAATGTATTACAACGATGTATTATAGTAAATTACTAAAATGGTCCACTTAAAGCGGTATTAAATCCAATAAAGAAAAATGTAATATATTGCAGCTTACCAGTCCCTAAATGTGGTGGTGCAATAGTTTTTTTTACCTCTTTATTTTCACCTATTAATTTGGACAGGAAGTCTGTTTTTTTCAAGTCCATGTAGATCTGCTAGCGCATCTAACACTACCCTCTCCACCAGTTGACAGTGCTGCTGTTAAAGCGTGGGCTCTGTTGCTTCTCCATCCAGAGTGGAGACACCCTAAGGTAGAAAGTGTGTTATGGGCTGGATCACCAGGTGAAAAATAATAAAAAAAAAAACAAAAAAAAAAAAACAATGCAGCCATAACGTCTAACCTTGTGCCTCCCATGTAATCTGTATATGCTGCAGCGAAGAGGGTGGGCTTTTCTGTCAATGGATGGCTGGGATTTCTGCACTGAGGGTATGTTCCCAGCACAGTGACCTGCGTGTCATAGAAAGCCCTCAGGCTCTTGTCATGATTGGGAGCTGGTGGGACAGGCTCACCATCATGAGATCACTGTAACAGCCAATCAGAGTGGTCATGTGATTGGTAGGTCCATCTCACCCCTAGGCATAAAGACCTATTTATAGGGATGCCAGGGCTCGGTGGGAAGGGGTGAAACTGCAATATATTACAGCATATATTTTATTTTTATTTGGGTTTGCGCCACGTTAAGAATCCATCCACTTTCATAAAAGCTATGAGCTTGTATCTATCTTTAGGGTTCAATATCCGTTTTTGGATAACTTTTGGAATGGCCCAGATATGATTTCCTTTCAGTGACTTACTTTGTAATATTACTTTGTAAATTACCTCCTCCATCTTTATAAGGAAGCAATCTATATAATCCCTGGGGCAGTCTTTGTCCAAAGTCTTCTGATGTTCTTTCACTTTCTCCAAAACGAAGGCTTTTATCGTGCCCATGTTCTGGAAAAGTTTATGATGTGGTCCAGGAAGATGACGGAAAAAACTTGGGAAACTATTGAGCAACTGTAAGGGGAAAACCAAACAAGAAAACACATTAGGATAGGATGACACTGGCCTGCAATCCATACATATGTAAACTCAAAGAAATGTTCTAGAAAATATATAACACACACTCAGTGGCGTATCATCCATGTGTGCAGGGTGTTCACTGCACACGGGCCCTAAGGGGGGGCACTGCCTAAGGTGGGCCCACTAGGACCCACACTGCACACATGGATGGTCCACTGGTTCACAGCCAGGGATGATCGGTGCGGCAGGAGGGAGAGCTGCAAGCACCGATCTCCCTGCATAGCCTTAAGTGAAGCAGCTGACAGCCTCTTCTCCTTCTCATGACTGTCAGCTGAAAAACCACACAAGGAGATCAGTGCTTGCAGATGTCCCTCCTGCACCGATCATCCCCCACTGTCCTCCTCATCTGGCCCCCCGCCACCTCCTCCTCTGCCCCCCCTCCCCCCTGCAGCCAGCGGGAGAGGAGAGGAGGGAATCCGGCTGCTGGGGGGGGTGTCAGGATGGAGAGTGGTGAAAGAGGCCAGTAAATATGTAATTTACCAGCCGCTTCCTTTTCTGATTGCTCCTGTGTCCTTTGATAACTGAGCAGAGTAAACTGTCTACTCTGCTTCAGTTTATGAATGAACAGGAGCCAGTGTCTCCTGTTCATTCATCTTCAATGCTGAGACAGCTGAGAAATAAATGGGGAATCTCTGTCCTCAGTTCCTTTCTCTGTCTCAAAGGGGAGATGTCAGGGGTCTGTTTAGACCCCTGATATGTCACCAAAGTCCACCAACAGGGCCTGATATAAAATGCAATAAATATAAAAAAGTTGTAAAAAAAAAATTCTACAAAATAAAAAACTGTAAAAAAAATAATATAGAAAAAAAACTACTGACACTATTCCCCCCGCGCCCTACTAACACTGCCCCTCCCTCCACTTCCCCCTCAAAAAAAGCATTGTGAAAAAAAATGAAAAATGAAATAGTAAAAAAATAAATAAATACATTAAAATAAAAAACTACTGACACCGTCCACTGCCCTATTCCCGTCCACCCCTTCCTCAGAAGCACTGTGAAAAGAAATATTTTAAAAATGATTTAAAAAAAATAAACAAAACTGTAAAAAAGAATAGATAATAGAATAATAAAATCAAAAAACTAGCGACATATCCACAGCTCTACTGACACCATCCCCTGGCCCCCAAAAAGCTTTTTGAAAAAAATGAAAAAAAAAAATACTAAAAAATGAAGTTGTAAAAAAAATTGTTAAAAAAATAAAATAAAAATAAAAAAAAGACTGAGATCGTCCACTGCCCTAATGACACCATCCTGCAAATACTACCCACCACCATACACTCCCCACTCCTCACCTACGCATTCTACCCACCGCCATATACTCCACACTCCTCTCCTGCACATACTAGCCACCACTGTACACTCCACACTGTACATTCCCTATTTAACCTTACCGCATTCTACACTATGTAAGCCATCTCAGACTCTATTAAACCCCACCCCATTTAGGCCACGCCTAGTATTTAGTGCAATTGAAGCCATGCCCACATTTTGCAGCTGCACGCGCTCACTTTTTATCTTGCACACGGGCCCACTGATTTCATGATAGGGTCCTGCAAACACCCCTCTCTAAAAGCTTAACTTGGTCTGGACAAAAATAGGATTGTGGGCAGGGCAGGAGGTTGATACCCAAGTTGAAGGAATGACACGCAGAGTCCAGGAAAAGGTTGAACAGTTATTATTAAATTGAGTTGTAGGTATGACAGATAGCAAGGCAAGCAGCAATCAGCCATCATTAGGACCAGTATTATGGCTGTAGCAACTGTGGCCAAAAACACTTGAGGTAACAAGATCCAGAGATTCTTGTATCAACAATCTCAGTAATACGGACAGTACAGGTGCGGTAATGTGGATAGTGGAAATTACACTAAAGCTGGTAGCACACGGTATCTCTTCAATGCTACACAATGTAACACAGGTGTTGCCTACATTACCGGCGCAGCATCTGCAAGATGGCTGACTGATAAAGTGTCGGCACAAGCAGCTCCTGAGAAAGCTGAACAGGTCCTCTTCAGTAAGTCCAGAGTCCATATATATTTATTCATCAATTAAATGCTCATGCTCAATATTTCCCCTGAGGAAGGAAGGCATCTTCTGAAACATGCTGGGATTCATTTAAGAATTTCACCTAGGCTGACCAAACATCACTATTGGCAGTCCTTTGGCGCATTATAAAATATTAGAGTATTGATATCATTGTATGAGACTGTCTTCTTGTTTTATGCAATTTTGTATGTCTATTGTGGTGCTAGTCTATAGGACCCATTGTTCTTTTTTACTGTATATTACCACTAAAATTGGCATTTGTCTTTTAGACTTCTTTTTGTACAGTTCTGCCTTTAAAGTCCCAGAGGGGTTTGCTTGCATCAATGTGCATGTTGTTTGTTCTAAATATTTGGAATGTTGGCAGTATTACTTCACACTCCATTCAGCTCTTTCATGCTTTTTTAACTTTATTATTAAGCCCCCCAGTACAGCCCCCTCCACCCCCACATAGTTGCATAGATAGTCGGGTTAAAAAAAAGACAGCCCATCTAGTTCAACCATTTAAAAAACGTAGAAGACCTCCGTATACGCAATTCTATACCCACAGTGGATCCACAGGTAAAGAAATAACCCACTAAAGCATGCAATTTGCCCCAGCAGAGGGAACAAAATTCCTGCCTGAAGGCAAACAGATATAAGTTTATTGTGTCCATCCACAATCACGTTGCCTATTGCACACTGACACGTTGAAAAAAACGAGTGCTGTTGCAGACTCTCACCTTGAGACCTGTTACAAATTTACAATGTACAGTCTGATCCCTGAGGGAGAGACAGACTAATGCTATGATTTAAGCAAAGTCACATGACTAGAGTTCAAAGGTTGCATTTTAATAATAAAAGGAGCTTTTCTACAAAATGATTTGGTTTCTGTGTATTGTGACATGTCATGAATACATTCATGCAGACTTGTAAATTTACTAAAAGGTCAACAAAATGATCTTACCTGCACAGCTGCTGAGTTCACCAACTTAAATGTTTCTTTTATTGATTCAAGAAGACTGAGAAAAGTCTTATCTTCATAGTCGAAGCGTTCGCCAAAGACAATGGAACAGATCATGTTGGACACGGCCAATGTCAAGGGGTAAGTAGGGTCACAAGGTGAACCTAAAAGCAATGCAACATTATTTTAATGCTAAAGTCAAAAACAGGTGCATGAATCTGTTGCCTGGAGGCCAGTACTGAGGTTGGAGTTTCCATACCAGACACGTCATCCTCAGTGCAGCTTAGTAAAGCAGAGCTCCCTGCTTGGCTGCACACAGACAGGTGCATGGCCAACAAGTTTTGTTTTAGGGTAGGTAGATCCTGATAAGGAACTCTGAGAGACTACTTCCTCTTCAGGTTTGCCATCCTTGTAATTAACAGTGGATGGCAGTGGGAAGATTCCATAGCTACTATTTAGCCCAATAGCAGCTATGGAATCCACCTACTGCCACCTGTCACCACTAAGGTGGTGAATCTGATGGGAAACTGATCTCTTAGAATTCCCTATTGGGCCATGCCTGCCCAACAGGAACAGTGGCGTTGAGTTGTTAAATGGGCAGAGCCTGATGGGGGTCCTAAGAATAGGAGATTGTACCTATGTATGGGCTGTCATTTTCAGAGCTGGACATGCTGATCGACGCACCTACAGTTTATTCAAACTACAAGTCCATCTGCCACAGTGGCAGATGGGACGTCCAGTTTTTCCATTCACATATTCCTGTAAATGAATGACACGGCTGTGCGGGCTGAGCCTCACACAGAGGTTCCATTTTCAAAATCTGACAGTGGGTGCAAGGAGAGGATCCCTCTCCAACTGTCATACTGGGGGGGGGGGCAATGAAGGGGTGAAACAAGAACATGTTCCACCCTAAATATGCAAGTTCTAAAAGGTGAACTTATCCTTTAAGTCTGCCTCCCATGTGATTCCTGTCACTCAAAATATGGGCATTGATTGCCGTATTTGGGTATTGACAACAGCCAGCATGCCCGGACCCTTTGTTTTCATTCAGCTGTTAGCCACTGAATATCTGAGCTAACAGCTGAATGAGGCCAGGGATGCACCATTGTTTGCCAAGTTGAGAGCTTCCCAGCGGACAAGCGCTTCTGTTTACGATAGTGGCCTTACTCTGAGCACTGGTATCGTCCTCCACTCCAACTCAGATGGTTTTATTTACCGCCACTTTCCCTATTTTGGAACTGGTAGTAATTATTTTTTTTATTTTGTCACAGCCATAGCAGCAAATTGTTAACTTGGGACAGATAAGAACTATCTGAATCTGCCACACATATCAGAACATTGTACGATACTGTTGTAAGGCTTTCTTGAACACAGGAGGTTTTAAAGGAACCCTACTGCCAGAATAGTGTCACAAGTGCTTTACTGAATCTCCGCCATAGTTTATTACTACACAAATACACTTTTTAAGCCCAAGCCCAGGTTTTGTGAAACTTTATTAGTTTGTTTGGACAGAGCTGGCCCAAATGAACTGTTTTCATGACTGCAGTGCCTTGAAAAAGTATTCACACCCTTTCACATTTTCCACATTTTGTCATGTTACAACCAAAAACATAAATGTATTTTATTGGGATTTTATGTGATAGACCAACACAAAGTGGCACATAATTATGAAGTGTGGCATGTGTTTGTATTCAGCCCCTCTGAGTCAATACCTTGTAGAACCGCCTTTTGCTGCAATTACAGCTGCAAGTGTTTTTGGGGAAGTCTCTACAAGCTTTGCACATCTAGAGAGGACATTTTTGCCCATTCTTCCTTGCAAAATATCTCAAGCTCTGTCAGAATGGACGGAGAGCTTCTGTGAACAGCAATTTTCAAGTCTTGCCACACATTCTCAATTAGATTTAGGTCTGGACCATTATAACAAATGAATATTCTTGGATCTAAACCATTTCATTGTAGCTCTGGCCGTATGTTTAGGGTCATTGTCTTGCTGGAAGGTGAACCTCCACCCTAGTCACAAGTCTTTTGCAGACTCTAACAGGTTTTCTTCTAAGTTTGCCCTGTATTTGGCTCCATCCATCTTCTTATCAACTCTGACCAGCTTCCCCGCTGAAGAAAAGCATCCCCACAACATGACGCTGCCACCACCATGTTTCATGGTGGGGATGGTGTGTTCAGGATGATGTGCTGTGTTACTTTTCCACCACACATAGCCTTTTGCTTTTAGGCCAAAAAAGTTAAATTTTGGTCTCATCTGACCAGAATACCTTCTTCCACATGTTTGCTGTGTCCCCCACATGGCTTTGCGCAATCTGCAAACAGGACTTCTTATGGCTTTCTTTCAACAATGGCTTTCTTCTTGCCACTCTTCCATAAAGGCAAGATTTTTGGAGTGGCTAATAGTTGGCTAATAGTTGTCCTGTGGACAGATTCTCCCTCCTGAGCTGTGAATGTCTGCAGCTCCTCCAAAGAGTTACCATGGGCCTCTTGGCTGCTTCTCCGATTAATGCTCTCCTTTCCCGGCCTGTCAGTTTAGGTGGATTGGCATGTCTTGGTAGGTTTGCAGTTGTGCCGTACTCTTTCCATTTTCGGATGATGGATTGAACAGTGCTCCGTGAGATGTTCAAAGCTTGGGATATTTTTTTTATAACCTAACCCAGCTTTAAGCTTCTCTACAACTTTATCCCTGACCTGTCTGGTGTGTTCCCTGACCTTCATGATGCTGTTTGTTCACTAAGGTTCTCTAACAAACCTTCGAGGGCTTTATAGAACAGCTGTAGTTTTACTGAGAATACATTTTCCTTCCTATCACAGAGTTCACACAGGTGGACTCTAAACAGAACAGAACACAGCAAAGCATACTATATGTAGCAGTAGCCACTGGAGCATGACACAGAGCTAACAGCAGTCCCATAACTTAGTAATGGAAAAATGTAATTTGGGCTAGCTTGGCAAAAGCAAAATATTTAGTGTAAGGAAACATGAATTTGTTCTTTAAAGCACCAAATCCATGTCCTGTACCCCCAGCTCTTTATCCTGAGAACAGGTTTTAATAGACATACACAACCCCTGTAGGTGTGTCATCATGCAGCATGGCCTGACTTGCAAATGCCGATCTGCAGAATTTAGCACTGCCGACCAACAAAGATGAGGAAAAGCTGGAGGCAGACTCTGCTTGTCACATGACAGTCTGGAAGACACTTGGAATTTTAGGTAGGTATTGTGAAAATGTTTGTAATATTTATTGTGAGGGGAGGAAGAAAAGTAAGAGGCTGGTGATATTGCAGTTGGGCTTTTAATACATGACAAAAATATCCCAAAGTATTTACAGATATCTAAATAGAGAGCACCCTTTAGTGCTCCAAGCCCTGGGAGTGTTTAGGGTTGGGTTACTTTCTCCTTATAAATGTTTGTTGCCAGCAAGAGATGACTAGCTACAGCAATATGTAAGGCATTTAAACAATCCTCTGGGGTAGGTCTCATATCTTCCATAGGAGATGAGAACTTGACTCAAGGAAACTTTTCTTGTGTACTTAAATTCAGGAAGGCTGAGCGGTACTCCCTGGTCAATATGAGCATTGCCAAAGTTAGGGGGAATGGTGGAAGGAGAAAGTGTTGGATCAGTTTTGTGTGATAGAACTGCTTATACCATTTATACAATTTTTACATTTCCAGTAAAGCATCAAAAAGGCTTAACACATAGACAATTATTTATTGGCCAATTGCTGTTCAAAGCAGACCTCATTTTTTGAGTGCGAGTAGCCAAGATTGTGGAGATCCTCCATAATCTACGTGTTTTGTACCCAATCTCATTTCCGTTGCAGGAAGATGAAAGGAGGTGCCCTGGGTCACATGGTCATTATTGGCAGTCAGTTGAAGACCCCTTTAAAAGTCTCATTATGGAAATTATGCCTCTGATCAGAGCCACTCAAGAGGGAGAGAGAATCACTGCTCTGACGTATTCATTTGGGAGTGTAAAATTTAACCTGAGCTGTTGAGATCTGTATAGTCCAGCGGTTGTCAACTCATGTCTTCAGGGCCCACTAACAGGCCAGGTTTGAAAGCTAACTGAAATACATCACAGGTGATATCATTTGCTGCTCAGTGTTTGCAGTATTCTAGTCTGCATCTTCCAAGGTAATACCTAAAATCTGGCCTGTTCGTGGGTCCTGAGGACAGAATTTGAGAACCACTGGTATAGTCGCATGGGCTTCTCAGATGTGATAGGAAGGAAATGCCCAGCATACTGGCTAAAATCCTAGCTGAATTGGGGACTTGGACAGAAGGGGAGATAGAGAACAGCGGGATCAACCAGGTTTTTTGCAGAATACAGAAAATCTCATAGTGACTGTGTGAGTATGAACAGCATGTAATACAGCATTTATCAATTTATTTTGGTGCATTCTTATCCCTTATGTTGGATGTGGTGAGTCGGTCCAGAAGATTCGTTTGAATACGGAAGTCTGCATCCATTTCACCTGTATGTGGCGGGGGAGGTCTGGAGGGAGATGCATCCTGAGCAGGGCTAATTGTAATTGAAGCTTGTTTGACCACTTTTATATAGGGGGTCACACATTTTAGGGTAAGCGCAGTCTGGAATCAATGTTGGTGACACTCTAGCTATCCTTTCTTCCCTATTCACGGCATGTGGGATAATGCCTCCTGAATATACATCACTCATGAAGGATTGTTATATGCTCTAGCAATGGACATTGTTTTTTAGCGTTGCACAATTAATTTATGTATAGTTATTGATAGTATTTTACCACTCAAGAAAGAAAAATGTTTGTAACCAGGACTGTAGCTGACAACTGTTGCGAAACGTCTTTCTTTGTTGCTGCTGTATTATTCTTGTGCAGTGTGGACAGGGGTAAACTCAATATTCATTAATGAAGGTGTGCAGCAGCCATCTTTAGGGAGACCACTTTGCAATGCTTGTCTATGGAGTGCCTTCAGTGCAGGTGGCATCCATCTTGCCTGGATCAATCCTGGAGGATAGTGATTGGATGATGCAACATAGCAAGGGGGGGGGGGGTATCTGCAGGCTGCTGAGAGAAAAAGAGAGGGACCAGAAAAAGACTGGGCTGATGGCTGAAAATACCCTGCCATAGCTGACCACAATCAAGAGAGACCTTAGCTAAGCAAAAAGACTACTCATTGTGCAAAAGCTTGCCTCAGAGGTAAGGAAGTCTTTCCCTGGGAGGATATGAGGTATGATTTGGATGCCTAGTGTGATCAGAGTGTAGTAAAGAGCACCTCCACAACTTGTAATGAAGGAAAAGAGGAACTGAAAGAGAAATCACAGCAACTTCAATCCCTGCCTGAGGACTTGAATACCTCTTCTGTCCCTGTTAGAGCAAGTGTCTGGTGACCTAGAAGAAGGCACCCTGGGTCCGGTAGGAGACTAACATTGCACAAGTTCACCTGTTGTCCAACTTTGCCAGCCAACATTTTTTTTCATCAATCACTGGCCAGTCTGATAAAATAGGGACTGTGATAGCAAGTTAGGACTATTTTTATATACCGTTGCTCGGTAAATGCAGTTCAGTTATGACAATATTAAATGTAATATGTACAAAGTTAATATACAGTACATTCTCTTTAACAGACCTCTCTTTTCCCTAAACTCTTCCATGAGGTATTGGGACTCTTCTTGGATTCTTTCCTCAATGCTCCTTTTCCCCATTCCAAAGTTCCTCAGGGTGGCCAAAGTGAAACGACGCAACACTTTCCAGCGCTCTCCATTACTGAATATAATTCCTATAGACAAGCACACCAGGTAGATATAAAAAGAAAAATGAATACAGCTCTGTAATCATCAATAAATATCATTATAGGTGTTGTTATCAGTATATGTATTTTTACGGCAAGCAGTGTAAAAGGAATTTGACTTGGTATCAGCTTCTTGCAGTCCCAATAGAGCAGGGTTCCAACAAGGAGGGAAGCCACAGGAATCTGCATGCTAATGGACTATGATAGGAGATGCCTTTACCAGTCTCCTTCTGTTTTTTGCTGTTCAATCACTGGGCTGGGGCTAAGAAGGGGACACCACCATATTCCCTCCTTATTCTATACCTATAAGGGCCCATGCACACCCAAATGAAGGTAGCTGCAGCGCAGGCATTTTTGTGCATTGAGATGAATTGTATTAAGCAGCCCATTAAAATTCAATGGGATTTAATTCACCTCTAATCATGAAAAAATAGATCATGCTAAATTTTTGTTATGATGTGTTACTGTGCATTAAAAAAGAAGTTCGGGATTTCAAAAAACAAACCGTCATACTCACCTAGGTGGATGCAGCATCGGTCCGATGCTGCTTCTGTCTCCCACTGGCTCAAAGATCACTGATCGCTCGGTTCTCAGTCTATAATGAGCAGAGAGCCAGCGACTGTCAGTCATTGACTCCCTTCTCTGCCCCTCCAGCGCTCACTGGATCAGTGGGCTGAGCGAGCTGCCGTTCCAGGCATCAAAGTTGGGATTTATCCAGAGCCTGGACCGGCTCAGTGACTTCAGCCCACAGCGAGCTTTAGCCTGGTGTTGGCTGCATAGGGGTCACAGGAGTGCAGAATGATGAAAAAGATCTTTTGGGCCTACTTCTACTTTAAAGCAATGTAGTAGTGTGAATGGGCCCTATAAAAGTGATGTAATACACTTAGCGGGGCTGTTTTTCAGAGCTTTCTAAATCTCAAGACTGGATGGATAGAAATACAAATACTTGGATAAAAGAGCTCCCTTATATGCGTATCATCTGTGGATTTAATGGTTTACACAGAGTCCAAATTTAAAGCCATCCAGGTAGCTTCTATCTATGCCATGGTAGTCTAAATTACATCAAGAACTGTGGTGTACTTACCATAGTTTTTAAAAAGCATTTGCACTGTGGGTATACTCCCCCTGTCACTGAAGACATCAGCGTTGTCCACTAGAGCCTCTTTCACCGTATCGTAGCCATGGAGGAGGATGATTGTCCTGGTCCCCAGTTGGACAGTACATACATCTCCATGAACCTTGGCAAGCTACAAGAAAAACTGCATAAGAATAGATGACTCTACTATAATTATCATGGTATCATGGTAGTTGACAGGGCCTGGTCCACTTCATGCTATGAATATTTTATGAATGCCATTTCATCATTATACAACCTCATCAAGTATATTTGTCTCTGATAAAAGTTCAATGTGCAGAAGCAATATTAAAATGTTTTCCATGCCAACTCCACTTACATGCACTCCCAACTCGCTCAGGACTCACTTAGTATATGGAGTATGCCAGAATCCAGATAATATTTGATTCAGACACCAAACACCTCTCATATATCCCTACAAGTTAATAAAAGTGTAACAGCCAAAACTGTTTGAATTTTTTACGTAAAATAAATTTGGCAAAAGAAGGGGGTGGGAGTTTAGAGCTTCGGTCTTCTTTTCAATGCTGTCTTGTCACCACTTGAACACTACACTTTCTGTTCTAGAGTACCAACAAGAAGTAAGTGTAACTCTCCCCAAATTAAGGGGACATCCCACCTCTGATTACCGTCATGGACACAAAGGGGTTGATTACTATTGTCCTTGGGAGAAAAAATGTGGTGAAAACGGTTATAGGAGCAACCTACACAGGAGGAGTAGAAGGGATGTCTTTGGGGTCGATTTACTAAAGGCAAATAGACTGTGAACTTTATAACGTGCAGTTGCTCCAGAGCTTGGTAAACATAGAAAAGTGACGGCAGAAAAAGACTGAGTAGTCCATCGAGTCTGCTCCTTTTTGTTTTTTGTTTTCACATTAACCTTGTTATCTGACTATAGATTTATATTTATCCCAAGCATGTTTGAAGCCATTTACTGTTGACTGTCTCACAACCTCTGTTGGTAGTTTATTCCAATCATCAACCACCCTTTCAGTAAAATAATACTTTCTAAGATTAGTTTTGAACTTCCCCCCAGTTAGTTTGAGGTCATGTCCCTGTGTTCCTTATTTTGGTTTCATATTGAAAACACTGCCCTCCTGAACCTTATTCACCCCCTTGATGTATTTAAAGGTTTTAATCATGTCTCCCTTCTTTCCTCCAGACTGTACATATTAACCACTTCAGCCCCGGAAGAATTTCCCACTTTAGGACCAGAGCACTTTTTGTGATTTGGCGCTGCGTCGCTTTAACTGACAATTGCGCGGTCGTGCGGCGTTGTACCCAAACAAAATTTGCGTTCTTTTTTTCCCCACAAATAGAGTTTTCTTTTGGTGGTATTTGATCACCTCTGCGTCATTTCTGATCGCTGCTATAAACAAAAGAAACGCGACCATTTTGCAAAAAAACCCACATTTCTTACTTTTTGCTAAAATTCAAATCCAAAAAAAAAAAATATAAAAAAAACATTTTTTTTTCACAGTTTTTGGCCGATTTATATTCTTCCTCATATTTGCGATAAAAAAATTGCAATCTGCGTTTATTGACTGGTTTGCGCAAAAGTGGCCGCGTTTACGGATGGTGAGAATTCATTTCTGGGGTTTTTATTTTTTTTTTATTTTTTACTAGTAATGGCGGCGATCTGCGATTTTTAGCGGTAATGCGATATTGCAGCGAACATGTCAGAACATTTTTGACACTTTTTTGGGACCAATGACATTTATTCAGCGATCAGAAATTTAAATGTCCACTGATTACTGTATAAATGTCATTGGCAGTGAAGGGGTTAACCTGCAGGGGGAGAGCTAGGGGTTAATCGTGTTCCCCGTTCTTTCCCTGTGGCCGCTCATCGCGGCTCGCCGGCGGACATCGGGTCCGCCCGAGCCACGGGCACACTCCCCAGGAGTGCGGCGGGTGCGCGCGCGCCCCCTGGTGGCCAAATGCAGATCGCCGCTTATTTACGGCGATTCGCGCAGGGCTCCCCGACTGCCGCCGTGACAAGACGGCGCACGGTGGGGAACCAGTTAAGTTCCCGAAGTCGCTATCAATAGGTTTTATCCCCCAGACCTTTCACCATTTTTGTTACCCGTCTCTGAACTCGTTCTATCAATATCTTTTTGTAAGTGTGGTCTCCAGAACTGGACACAGTATTCTAAGTGAGGTCTCACTAAAGATCTATATAGAGGAATCAGAGCCTCCTTCCTCCTGCTGGTGATCCCTCTACTGATACATCCCAGAATTTTATTTCCTTTTCCCACTGCCTGGTTACACTGTTTGCTCATTTTGCAATTATCTGAAATAAGCACCCCCAAATCTTTTTCTTCTGTAGTGCTGGCTAACACTGTGCCCCCAATGCTGTACTCTCTAAGGGGATTCTTTTTTCCTAGATGCATTATTTTACATTTAGAAATATTGAACTGCAGTCTCCACTGCTTTGACCAATCTTCCAGCAATGCCAAATCATGTTCCATAATTACATGCTACATGATGATCAGTAAATGAGCAGAAGCTCTGCTTACTTCCATCATCCAATCATGTGCAAGCAAACATGCATTTTTTTTTCCTTGCACATGATTGGGTATTCTTTGCCTTTAGTAAAATCGACCCCACAGACATCCCTTCTACTCCTGTGTGGGTGGCTACCATAACAGCTTGAATTCCACCACACTTTTTTCTTCTAAGGGCAATGAATGATCATACTTCTTATAACTTTCTGGAAGATGAGCAAAAAAAAAAAGCAGACATCGATTTGGCTTGATTCCACCATTATCTCATAGTATGTGACTAAGTTTTTAAGCAGCACATGGCTCCATTCTAGATACCTTGAAAGCCAAATTCAGGAACGTCAAATACCATCCAGATGGTTTATATGTGTGGTTCTTTCATTCCATTTCTGGCTCCTAAGCAATATGTCCATGAGTTATTCACAGCAGGTTATATACCACCTGGTAGAATATAAAAACTCAGCTCTCAAAGTGGATTTTACCCCAACACAGTATTCTCGTCTAGTAGGTTTACTTTACCCGAGGACCACACACAAACCATCTGGGTGCTATTTTAGTTTCCTGAATTCGGCTTTCAAGGTATCTAGCATGGAGCCAGGTGCCTTTTTTAGAGTTTTGACTTTACCATCTTGAGGTTTGTCTGATAAGTAGGCGTTTACTCATCTTCCAGAAAGTTATAAGAAGTATGATCATTCATTATATAGCTCTATAACAATAGGACTTTGGAGATAATACAAAAAGTTTGATGCAACTGTAGCACCCTCCTAGATAGTTGCTAGAATGTAGTTAGTTTATATAGTGTGGTTTCCTGCTTAACAGGAGACTGCTAGGTAAAGCACACAGCAGCTTTTCTGCTCAACAGGAGAGTTACAAATGCTTAGTGAAGGTATCCTGTGTGATTCAGTGCTGCTGCGGCTGTGATTGGCTCCTCTGTATCCAGGCAATCTTGGAATGTTCTGGGTTAACAGGAATGACCCATGCAGAGCAAACGTATGACTATAAATGCCTTTCCAGCCAATTACAGGGAGTGGTGCTCCTGAGCATTCTGGGTGCTGGTATTAATATTTAGTGAGCACAAGGGAGCTGGGTCTTCTTCCAAAAAGGAGGTCCAGTTGGGGAGGGGTCCTGTCGCCCCTCCCCAGCACAGGCTGCCATGCAGCCTCAGGTGGGTGACCTGTGGGTCTGAACGGTGAATGCTGAAACCCAGGGTTCTCCTGAGAACTGGCTGAGGGAGGATGCCCATGATTCCTGTCTGGTATCATGGAGGAAGGTGACATGTGACCAGGGCCCTGTGAGTACAGACCCTCTAAATGGATCCTAGGTAGCCATGTGCTCCCTTGGGAGTGGCTGATTGTTGTGGTTCACCTTATAGCTGCCCTCAATCCCACCATATCTCACACATCCGAAATCACTGAACAGGCCGGCTCTTGTTTTTATTTGTTTTATTTAGGAGATTTAACTTGGATGGGGAAAAGGGTGACTGTGGGATGCCAAAAGGATTGGTTACAGGACGTCCTATATACACACACAACCCTATATACACTCTACTTCCTCCAGCACATCTCTTCTGCAGACTAAAGCTCCTTCACTTCTCTCCAGCACATCACTTAATTCCTGACCTGAAGGGAAATTTATCAGGCTCACATAACTCATTTCTCTTCACCACAGCTAGCACATGTTGAGGCCTGCAAACTTGCAGCAGAGCCTCCAGTCCACCCATTACAGGCCAGGGTCTTGGACCCCCCAAAGTGTAGTTTAGTACATTGATGCTAGCCAGGCCTTTGATGGACTAAAACTCCCAGCCCATCCCTCTTCCAGGTCCCACCGACCTGCTTTTCTCACAGTGACACTCCTTCCCCTGACTGGCTCCTAAGGCTTCCACAGACTGTCCACTATTACACTCCCAGACTGTTCCGGTCTTTCTCTTCCAGCTCCCAGGGTCTATCACTCACCGACTGCAGTGGATCCTTTAAAGTGTTCACAGTAGCACCTCTGCTGTTCTCCTACTCCCTTGTGCTACTCCAGGAATCACCTCCACTCCTGGTTTCATCCAAGTCTCCAGGCCTCAAGGTCACCCCCCCAGACTGGGGGCTCCCTCCCGGGTAGAGGCCTCCACAGCACCTCTGCTACATCTTCCACACCCGACCCCCCCCCCCTGCTGGCAGACTGCTTTATTTAAGAAGGCGTGCTCCCTGCCAATCCAGACTCTAGATTGGTCAGGGCTCCTTGTTACACATCAGGAAGTGACACCTCCTCATCCATCCCCCTCTCCAGAATCCTCTCTGCTCAAGGGGGAGGAAACTCCAAGGATTGTTCCTTCCTTCTGTCTCCAATCTCTCCCTGAGCCACTCCCTAGCCCAGATCAAAACATTCAGGCCTGCACTTACAATCAGGCCTGACTAAATTTTGCCTCTCCTAGCAAAAACTCACTACAAAACATGCATATAACTAAGGGGGTGCTACACTAGAGACTGGTGTTGCTGAATCCCCCTCTGGTAGAAGTCAACTGCTGGGTGAAAGCCAAAAGGGACACCGGCTGATGTCTTGAAGAGCAGGGTCCATTTAATTCCCTCTACCGAGAAAGGGACTTTGCTCCATTCCATACAGTCTGTTACACAGTTCTACCGACAAAGCTGTCCTCAATTGTGAAAATTTCAATTAGAGTAGCCCACCATACCCCCTTCTCCTATCCAAGTTCCTAAACTTCAATAAAACAAAAACAAACACTACAACCACTAGACTAGTCATTGGAGTAACAAGTGTAAGTTGTGCATCTGGTTGTGGGGCATACGGTGTGCCTGGATGGGGGGGTGAAACAAGGAAAGCCCCTGGAAAATACCAGCTGCTCCTGTGGGGGTGGCACTACATAACAAAACATCTAAAAAGAGGATTCTAGATGTGTTTTTTTTTGTAGCATGTGTATGCAAAACCCTCATCCCTGCCAGCCAACATTTTTTTTTTCATTATTCACTGGCTAGTGGGATAAAACAGAGGCTGCTATAGCAAGTTAGGATTCTCTTTATATACTGTTGATAGGTAAATGCAGTTCAGTTCCCTGTAATGCAGATTACTGCAGGTGTTTAACCATATCTCTCTGAGAAACGTTATTGTGTTATTGATTGTGTAAGTACACTTGTTAATCCGCTTTTCTTTTAGGCTATGCTTGGCCTGATAAATTCTTTGAGGACCCCAAGGTGTTGCAGCGCTCCGTTAGGCTACTGTTTACATTTCATTTTGGCCTCCCTGTAGATAGGGAGGGCAACAATTGTTTAGTAAGATCTGGTGTGGGCTTGGGACCCTGGGACATAATGGGTGGAAGAACACAGACGCCAGCCTGCCTCTGCAGCCAATACCTGGTCAATATGGAGAGTAACCAGCAGATGGATGAGAGAGGTATACATAGGCTAAAACCCAATGCAGAAACCTCTTGTTCCTGGGGGTAGTAAGACCCAGCCTGAAGGCTGTGACATCCCTGGGGGAGATCCACCTGCAAGAATCTTTTATGGGGTCCCAGCTACTGCTTGGATGGGGACCTCTGTTCTCCTGAAGCATTTGCAGAAAGCTTTCTAAGGATCTAAAACACAGGCAGTTAGCGTACAGAAGCTGACTGATACTGCATGTGACTACAGGGTGGGCCATTTATATGGATACACCTTAATAAAATGGGAATGGTTGGTGATATTAACTTCCTGTTTGTGGCACATTAGTATATGTGAGGGGGAAAACTTTTCAAGATGGGTGGGGACCATGGCGGCCATTTTGAAGTTGGCCATTTTGAATCCAACTTTTGTTTTTTCAATAGGAAGAGGGTCATGTGACACATCAAACTTATTGGGAATTTCACAAGAAAAACAATGGTGTGCTTGGTTTTAACGAAACTTTATTCTTTCATGAGTTATTTACAAGTTTCTCTTTGTTTACAGCCATTGACATGTCGCTGAGGTTAACACGTGTGGAGCGGACAGAAATTGTGTTGATGTCTGGTGAACGCAGTAACCGGGTCATTGCAGCAGATTTCAATGCAAGACAGCCTACGAGACCACCCATCTCCCATGCAACAGTCAGGAAACTGCTAAGTTTCGTGAAACTGGTTCAGTGTTGGATTGCCAAAATGTGGACGCATGAAATCTGTCACTAATGAAGAAACACCAGTGGCTGTCCTAGCTTCATTCGGCAAGAGCCCACAGCGTAGCACTCGCCGCATGTCACTGGAGAGTGCCATAAGTCGAACATCCCTTCGGCGGATATTAGCTACTCACAAATGGCACCCTTACAAACTCCAGCTACTGCAGCATCTCAACGAGGATGACCCAGATCGGCGCACTGAATTTGCAGAATGGGCAAAACAAAAATTGGAACAGGACCCTCAGTTTACGCAGAAGATTTTGTTCAGTGATGAGGCAAACTTTTATGTGAATGGTGAAGTTAACAAACAAAACCACCGCTATTGGTCTGACACTAATCCACATTGGATAGATCCCTCCAAGAGGGAACCAAAAAAATTGATGGTATGGTGTGGTATATGGGGTACAAAGATAGTGGGGCCATTCTTCATCAATGGAAACCTCACTGGAGGCCACTGGATATGCGAAATTGCTACATGATGATGTGTTTCCCTCTTTATGCACTGAAGCTGGCACGTTCCCTGAGTTTTTCCAGCAAGATGGTGCACCACCACATTATGGGTGTCAGGTCCGAGCATTCCTAGATGAACAGTTTCCTGGAAAGTGGATTGGTCGTCATGGGCCAGTTGAATGGCCCCCAAGGTCTCCCGATCTGACCCCCTTAGACTTTTATCTTTGGGGTCATCTGAAGGCAATTGTCTATGCTGTGAAGATATGAGATGTGCAGCACCTGAAACTATGGGTACTGGAAGCCTGTGCTAGCATTTCTCCTGCGGTGTTGCTATCAGTGTGTGAAGAGTGGGAGAAGAGGGTTGCATTGACAATCCAACACAAAGCATACCTTTTATAAGTGGTCAGAAACTTGTAAATAACTCAGGAAAGAATAAAGTTACGTTAAAACCAAGCACACCATTGTTTTTCTTGTGAAATTACCAATAAGTTTGATGTGTCACATGACCCTCTTCCTATTGAAAAAACAAAAGTTGGATTCAAAATGGCCACCTTCAAAATGGCCACCATCCATCTTGAAAAGTTTCCCCCCCTCACATATACTAATGTGCCACAAACAGGAAGTTAATATCACCAACCATTCCCATTTTATTAAGGTGTATCCATATAAATGGCCCACCCTGTACACAGTATTCAGGACACAGTGAGTACCAGCTTTCTGGACTTAGAGACTTTGTCTACAACTTCAAAAGGGAGAGCTAAGAGATAGAGACTAGAATGCATGTCTTCCCCTAGTAAAAGCACCTCCCACAGTTTAGTAAAACACTGGTTAGGTACACATTTAACCCTTTGATCACCTCTGATGGTAACCCCTTCCCAGCCAGTGTCATTGTGACAGTGCATATTTTTAGCACTGATCACTATATTAGTGTCACTGGTTCCCAAAAAAAGTGTCAGTTAGTGTCACAATGTCTGCCGCAATATCGCTGTCCCTCTATAAGTCAGTGATCACCGCCATTACTAGTAAAATAAAAAAAGCAAAAATATCCCATAGCTTGTAGATCCGATAACTTTTGTGCAAACTATCAATATACGTTTATTGGGATTTTTTTTACATAAATATGTAGCAGAATACATATTGGCCTAAACTGATGAAGACATTTGATGTTTTATAGGAGAAAGTAAAAAATGTTTTTTCAAACTGGTCTCCTTTTTGTTTATAGCGCAAAAAGAAAAAAAAAAAAAAAAAAAAATCTACCTGTGGGAAAAAGGCCATGTCTCTTCTGCAATACAATAAACATGCCTGCTTCCTTAAAATGTACAGAACACAAGGGTGGTTAAGATAAAATCCCAAATGACATGCAAGGACCTTGGCAGGAGCTGGACCCAACATGTTTCATCAGCTCCTGCCGAGGTCATTGCATGCCATTTGGGATTTTAGGTTAACAGCGCTGTATACATCTATTTCTTGTAAGTGTTCTGTACATTTTATACATTTGTTAATGATGGTTCAACACTATATGTGATTGCTTGGTGTGTTTTCACATGTGTGCATGATTTGAGAGACAGCTAGTGTAAGTGGAGTCTATACCAGAATTGTGGGGATATGAGAGATCGATAAATAGAAACACATGGAAGACCTAGTTCCCTATGTGAGGTTTAGGCCCCTTTCACACTGACATAGTTTTCAGGCATTTTAGCACTAAAAATAGGACCTGAAAAGCGCCTGAAATCTGCATCCCATTCATTTGCATGAGTGCTTTCACACTGGGGCGGTGCGCTTGCGGGATGTTAGAAAAAATCCTGCAAGCAGCATCTTGGGGCATGTTTGGAGTGCTATATATAGTGCTCCAAAAACGCCCGTGCCCATTGAAATGAATGGGCAGTGCTTGCAAAGAGCCTTAAAAGCGTTTTGAAAGGGCCCCAAAACAGCAATTTTTAGCTTCTTTTGAGGTCACATTACCTTAAAAAAAGCGGTCCGCTAGCACCTCAAAAGCCCCGTTAAAACACCGCAAAAACAACTGGCGCTGTTTTAGCAGCGCTTCAATGTGAAAGGGGTCTTCCCTAACCCTGCTCTTGTGACTCATTATCGTATAGTATTTGGATCCACACTCTATGGTAAGCATACCCATACTATCTATGGTGGTGGATATTGCCCCTATACTACCTCAACCTGTCTATATACTACACTACCCCAGCCTGTCTATATACTAACTTAGCCTGCCCCTATACTACCTTAACCTGTCTATATACTACACTGCCTTAGCCTGTCTATATACTACACTACCCTATTCTGTCTATATACTACCCCAGCCTGCCCCTATACTACCCTAACCTGTCTATATACTACCCTAGCCTGTCTATATGCTACCCCAGCCTGCCCCTATACTACCCTAACCTGTCTATATACTACCCTAGCCTGTCTATATACTACCCCAGCCTGCCCATGTACTGCCTTAGCTTGTCTATATACTACACTACCCTAGCCCTCGTCTATATACTACCCTAGTCTGCCCCTATATTACCCTAACCTGTCTATATACTGCCCTAGCATGCCCCTATACGACCCTAGCCTGTCTCTATACTACCCTAGCCTGCCCTAGCCCTCCCTTTGGAATTGAACATAATGGTATGTCATATAATTTTGCATATAGACAAGGTGCTGCTGCATGTAAATCTGACCTCCTGATAAATTTAGTTTAGTTTGAACTATCATGATATAAAATATTGGATGTGGGGGCCTTTTGGTGGGCGTGATGTGGGATCAGCATTTCATTCTTGGACCCAGGCATCACAAGGTCTTGGGCCAGCCCTGCCCCCGTGAACACGTTAGTTCTATTTTTGAACACTAAGTCTTTGTGACCAAAAAGGTACCACAATTTTCCTTTTTATGCATTTATGGAATCATGTTTCACTCTATGGATTATTTAGCGCAATACTTTTATGCTTGATTTAATACACAAATATATGTCAATTGTGGTGCTAGCAGCTCTGTACAAGTTTACTAGCATAGTAATTCTTTTAATGTTATCAATGATACATTATAGCAGATAGCACACCCTGGTTATAAGAACCCAACTGTTCTTACCTTTAGGAGTGACTTTGGTAGCTCTTTATTGTTCACCTGTAGAATGTTCCCAATGAAAGGAAGAGGAGTGGGTCCGGGAGGCATATTTTTCCTCTTATTGCTGTTAATCCATGTCATGAGGAATATGAGAGCTGTGACACAGACTGCCAAGAGCAGAGTTCCTGCTCCTCCAAGCTCCATTGTAGAAATGAAGAGTTGTCAGGACGTCTATAATGCAGAAACACAACACTAGATGTAAAAATTACTCCTTAGCATATATGTACTGTACCAATCTTATACAACCCTTCTTCAACAGAGGAACTCTTGAATTCATTTTCAAGTCTTAAGGAATGCCTGATAAATTATTATATCTATAGCTCATGGTATATCAGAGAGTTGAGTGGCCCCCTTCACACTTTTGCGAACCGATTTTACCGCAATTTTTTGCTGCGATTTTGACGCAATTTGGGATCAGTAAGATTTTGGTCCGACTTTGTTGCAACTTTGGCTCAATGAAAACATATTACAAAGTCGTACAGAAGTCGTACAGAAATCACATCTATATTATTCAGGTGCGATTTGCAAGCAACTTTGAGGGTTTAACATTGAAGTCTATGGACCTCAAGTTGCATCAAAGTTGGACCAAAGTATTGTAGGGACTGCTTTGAAGTCGGCACAAGGTATTAAATTGATTCTTTTACCCACGATTAGTGCAAACACAGCCAGGCACACAGTATTTTCTCCATTTTCACTGGCTCGAAAAGAACAGTCTAGAGGTGTCTTTTTTTAGAACAAAAGCAAGGGAAGGGAGGAAACAGGGTAGACCTCTGGTGTAATAAAAGGATCAAAGGGCTTTATTAATCACTTCCCATCCAGCGATGTACTGGTATTTCGCTGGACTTTCGGTGGTTATCCTGGGATGATGCCTGGCTATCCTGGGACATTCCCCTCCTGCGGCTCGCTCAGGCTCTCCAGGCCCACCGGGAGACCCAAGCAACAGCTGGCATATACTCTGGCTGGCCGGACAGTTGAACATGCCTAATTGTTGTCACAAGGATGTGAACATTCCTTGTGACAGCAGTAAAAATGTTAAAAAAAGATGAAAGCAACAGTGTAAAAATAAAAAAATAAAAATTAAATAAATGAAGAATTAAAAAAAAAAATGTAAAGTGCCCTCGTCCTCCTGCGCTTGCGCTCAAAGGTGAATGCGCGTTTTGGTCCCACACGCACGCAAACACACGTGAGGTATCGTCGCCAGCGTCAGATCTTGGCCAGTCAATTCTAGCACCAGTCCTCTGTAAATCTAAAGTGGTAAACTGTAAGGGCTTTTAGACCCTTTCACACTGAGGTGCTTTAAAGGCGTTTTAGAGCTAAAAGTAGCACATGTAAAGCGCCTCTAAGCTGCCTCTTGCACCCCAGTGTGAAAGCCTGAGTGCTTTTACACTGGGGAGGTGTGCTTGCAGGACGGGAAAAAAAGTCCTGCAAGTAGCATCTTTGGGGCGGTGGGGGAGTGGTGTATACACTGCTCCTCCACCGCTCCCTGCCCATTGAAATAAATGAGCAGCACCACACATCAGCGCTTTTAATCCCTTGTGGGGGGGGGTTAAAAGCACCCCACTGCCGCCCAAATAGCAGTACAAAAGCGCCGCTAAACAGCAGTAAAGCAGCGCTAAAACTAGCACCGCTTTACTGCTACCACCCCCACTGCTCCAGTGTGAAAAGGGTCTTAAAGTGTCGCCTATGGATAGTAAAAGTCACGCCGTTTGACGCTGTTGCACGGGCGTGTGCAATTTTAAAGCATGGCATTTTTGGCATTTATTTACTTGGCATAACTTCATCTTTTATATTTTACACATAAAATGGGTTATGTAATGTGGTTTTTTTTTGCATGAAGATTAAATAAAAGTGTATTTTTTTCCATAAAAAATTTGCAAAACCCACCAATTTATTCTCTAGGGCCTTTGCTTTAAAAAAAAATATAGGTTTGGGGGTTCTAAGTAATTTTCTAGCAAAAAATATTGATTGCTACATGTGAAGCAAAAGTGCCAGAAAAGGTCTGGTCTGGAAGTAGTTAAAAACAACATATTATATACTCACAAAATAAAATGTGAAAAGAGTCCAGGAGAAAGAGCGCACTCAACACACAACACAGTCACAAGGAAAGGATGGATGAGCAGCCACAGTGTCTGGATCACTGTGTGGCCAGCTAGCAGGTGAAGAGCTGGGCTGGATGTCAGAAGTTTCTGCTGCTCCTGCTCGGCTCTCTCAATCCCAACTACAGTGGTGTCCTATAAAAGAGGGGGCCACAGCAGGCATTTTGAGGACTCCTCCTCCTCTTCAGCCCCCTACGGGCTACCCACGCTCATTTAAATAGCCCCCACAAGCTCCAAAGCAAGTGGCAGAGGCGACAAGGCAGACTGACAGCGTGCTCGGTGGAAAGGAAAACTAGGGATGGAATGTCACCCCTGATACAAAGTGATCAGGGAAACAAAACAATCCAAATTCAAAAGTCCACTGGCAGTCTGTGATGGCAACAATTAAAAGATAGAATGGTTCAATTGTAATCACATGTGCAAAAATCACAGACATTCCAGTTCAAATGTGTTACTGATGGAAACCAAGCCATGTCAACTTCAAGAAAAGAAAAAAGGGGAAGAAAAGGAATAAATAAACAAAAAAAATAAAATAAAATAAAGACATAATAATGATGATAATAGTAAATAAACACAACAAGCTATGTAAACATATGAAAAAGCAAAAGGTGTATATAACGGGATCTGTGAAAGAATAAAATACAAATGCAATAGATATCAAACAGAAAACACAGGTAATAGGGAAAAATAAAGTGCTTACAAAAACAGTGATATAGCGCCGCAGCACAAATAAAATCAATTATATGTGAAGTAGTGCAGCCCATTCCTCCATAAAGCGGTTGTATACAAAATAAAAACATACAGCGCATACTAGCTCATTATGAAATGCTTACCTCAAAACGATGCTCCGGCGGGTCGGCTTGGTCCCCGCAGAGGGAGCCGACATGTTCCCTCGGGGGATCCTTCCGGGTACGCGGCTCCGGCGCTGTGAGTGGCCAGAGCCACAAGACGTCACTCCCGCGCATCCGCGCGGGAGCCCGCCTTTCCTGCGAGGTTCGGTGCTGTGCGCCGGGCCTTCGCCGGGACCTCAGTGTTCATGCACCATGATGTCAGCGGCTGCATTTAGGGCAAATATATCTCTTAACCACCTCAGGTCCGCCCACCGTCAAATGACCGCGGGGCAGACCTGCTATTACTCCGGGTGGATGTCATATGATGTCCTCCCTTTAAGCCGGGATTGCGCGCGATCGGGCGCGCGCATCCCGGCTCTGTCGGTGTCGGCGTGTCCCCAGGACACGCCGCTTCACCGACAGGGGTGAACAGCCATTGGTTATGGCTGTTCACCACGTGATCTTCACGGCTGATCACAAATGGCACGCCCGCTGTTCGCACGGCGCATGCGCGCGATCGGGAGCGCGCTGCGCGTGCGCGTCGGTAGTGGCGTGTTCCTGAGGAACACTGCCTGTCACCGACACTGGTATCAGCCGGCGGCCGGCGGCTGTTACCTTGTGATCAGCTGTGATCTACTTCACAGCCGATCACATCCAATGTAAACAGAGCGGTAAATCACTGTTTCCAGCTCTTCTCTCCTCACACAGTGTCCAGTGTGAGGAGAGAAGAGCTGGGATCAGTGAGTTACTGATCTGTAAAGTAAAAACACACTGACACATCCTACCTGCCCCCCCCAATGCACCTGTCACCCCAACAGTCACCCCATATGCCCCCATAAAGGGTACCTGTCATCATAAAGTGTATCTGTCATCAGACTGTCATCATAAAGAGCACCTGTCAGCCGTCACCTGTCAGTGACCGTGGCATGTCACCCGTCACCCATCAGTGACCACGCCAGTCACCCATCACCCATCACTGACCACCACCCGTCACCCATCACCCATCACTGACCACCACCCGTCACCCATCACTGACCACCGCCAGTCACCCGTCACCCATCAGTGACCACCGCCAGTCACCCATCAGTGACCACCGCCAGTCACCCGTCACCCATCAGTGACCACCGCCAGTCACCCGTCACCCTTCAGTGACCACTGCCAGTCACTTGTCACCTGTCACCCATCAGTGACCACCACCAGTCACCTGTCACCCGTTACACATCTGTGACCACCGCCAGTCACCTGTCACCCATCAGTGACCATGCCAGCCACCCGTCACCCATCATTGACCACCGAGTCACTACCCACTGCCCACCACCAGTCACTACCCACTACCCACTGACCGCCACCAGTTACTACCCACTGCCCACCGACCGTACCAGTGACTACCCACTGT
>BLSH010479165.1:443824-459971 GCA_018402905.1 Glandirana rugosa | reverse complement strand
TGCCGGCCGTGTTCGCGACTGTATATGTCATTTTTGCGGTTCGGCGCAGGACGCACCGAGTCTTATCTGTGTGTGTCTATTCTGAGCCACGCAGGACGCGGCTTGGCGTTTTTACTGTATATGTCAGCGCTTGTGCCGGCCGTTCATCCTGCTTTCCAATCCTTCTCGTCTCCCAGGACTGTCAGGATGACTTATTGATGTTTACGGTTTTGGAAATAGTTTTGGACTGAAATATATTTAGAATTTTGTTTATGCGCTATGCTGACAACAGAGACTTGTTGTATTGGAGAGCATATTTAAAACCCAAGTCTCCGATTTATTGGCTTGGCGCTTTTCATTTTTAGTTGTTTTATCTCACAATTTTCAATTGTTCTCTAGGCCACGCATAGTGCAGCTGGAAGCAGCCTCAAGAGACAACTAGAGCATCCTAGGGAGCCCAAAGACAATTGGTTTTTGCTTCACAGAGATTGCGGCTGCTGGTACTGTCTTCCTGTAGGAGTTGTTTGGTTCCGATCTATTTATCTAATCTATTTATTTAATTTATCTATTTATCTATCTATCTATGGTCAGGTTGCAGCTTACACATGACAGTACTTGGACCGGAAATTCATTGCTTGGCTGCATACTCCATCAAGGTGGCAGGAAGTGTAGAGAGTTGCATATTACCACCTTCCAAGCAATGGGAATTTCACTTTGTTGTGGTGGGCACAAGGGGCAGTAGAGAGGTGTGGGTAGGTATTCATATACAGAGGGAGGGGGCTATTAAGGGAACCTGCTACTCTGTCCTCAATCGGCAAAGTAAAGGTTAACTGAATGTCCAGCAATCTACTTAACCCTTCCTGATTAGGGCAGGTGTGTGCTGTGGTGCTAGGTAACAACCACCTAAAGATGATGAAAGCTTTCCACCCCTTCCCCCACTCCAATAGTTAAAGAAAATGATAGTCCCCCTTACAGCCGATTTGCCACCATCATCTTTGAAAACGAGGATATGCCAAAGGCCTTGGGCCCCAATAGAGACGTGAGTGCTCATGTGCACAGACATTTCTGGGGCCTGCATTTGTTTCTGCAATTTTTTCGGGCATCTTCACACCCGCACAAAAAAACTGCACATGCATCTATCTTCGTCCCGAAGTCCAGCAATTTTGCCCACGCGTGGTATAAATTGCTAAAGGGAAGTGCTGTTCCGCAGCAAAAAAAGGTTAGAAAGACATTTTTCTAATTGAGAGAGGGTGGTAGATTGAGCAAGATGAAAATAAGTAGTTTTCCTTGGTGAAGGTTGGCTTTAAAGTATAACTAAAGGCAAAACTTTTTTTTTAGTTTTGAATAGAGTGGAGATGGATCAGAACACCTATTAGGTTTTTATTGCTGTCTGTGCCCATGTCAATTTGTTCTGTTTACCATTATCATTGAAAGTGAAAGTAAAAGAAAATCCCAAATTGTGGGTTGTCCCCAGAAAAGTAATAGAGGGGAAATCTTCCAATAGGGACTCTAGTTCTGGTGATGAGGGAGTCCCCAAGAAATTCGCCTGTTTGGCTATGGGACAGGAAGTGAAGGTAAATCCCCCCCAATGGGACACAGATGGCAAAAATAGACCTGACAGAGGTTATAACCCTCCTTTACGCTGTCCAAAATGAAAATAAAAGTTTTGTCTATAGTTCTACTTTAAGTTGTCCATACACTGGTAAAATGTAAAAATGGTTCATCAGAGTATCATCGAGTCAACCAATTGCATCCAAAAACCCTTAACATTTCATCCAGATCTGTTGCCTCAGTAAAATTACAATAGTGTTAAATAGGTTTCTTTTGTGCTTAGAATATGCACATTAAAATATGTATGATTTTCCCCAAACTAAGACCACATCCATAGTTAGAAATTAGTTTGTTCAAGAAAAAAATTCCATCTTGCTCCTTCAGATTTTCATGTCACTACAATAGTAATTATTGTTGATTTGAACCATTAGAAAATCAAATGAGGGTTCTGAAAATGCAAATTTTAGAATTAACCACTTCAGCCCCGGAAGGATTTCCAGCTTTAGGACCGGAGCCCTTTTTGCGATTCGGCGATGCGTCGCTTTAACTGACAATTGCGCGGTCGTGCGACACTGTACCCAAACAAAATTTGCATCCTTTTTTTCCCACAAATAGAGCTTTCTTTTGGTGGTATTTGATCACCGCTGCGCCATTTCTGATCGCCGCTATAAACAAAAGAAGAGCGACAATTTTGCAAAAAAACCCAAATTTCTTACTTTTTGCTAAAATACAAATCCCAAAAAAAATATAAAAAACATTTTTTTTTCACCGTTTTTGGCCGATTTATATTCTTCCTCATATTTGTGATAAAAAAAATCGCAATCGGCGTTTATTGATTGGTTTGCGCAAAAGTGGTCGCGTTTACGGATGATGAGAATTCATTTTTGGGGTTTTTATTTTTTTTTATTTTTTACTAATAATGGCGTCGATCTGCGATTTTTAGCAGTACTGCGATATTGGGGCGGACATGTCGGAACGTTTTGACACTTTTTTGGGACCATTGGCATTTATACAGCAATCAGTGCTATAAAAATGCACTGATTACTGTGTAAATGCCATTGGCAGTGAAGGGGTTAACCTGCAGGGGGCGCGCTAAGGGTTAACTATGTTCCCTGGGCGTGTTCTAACTGTGTGGGTGCTTGCCTAGCTGGGGAAGGGAAGTGGTCACAGCCTCCACATACAGGAAGGCTGTGATCACAGCCCTTCCCCCTCACACAGAGTGGAGGTCCGTGTTTACTTACACGGACCTCCGCTCCTTCACTCCGGGGGGGGGGGGCATCGCGGGTGGCCGGCGGCAATCGAAGCCGCCGCACCCGCTCCCTGCCCCCCCGAACACAGTGAGCGTGCGCGCGGAGTATGACGGCGATTCGCGTTACAGAGCCACTTTGTCGCCGTCATTTGCTGATCAGCCGTCGGCAAGCGGTTAAACAAAGTGTGCGTATGTGCTTGGATAGATAGATAGAAGGAACCCCAATTCCAAAAACGTTGGAATGCATTTTAAAATCTACATAACAACAAAATGCAATGATTTGCAAAATCCCATAAAACCATATTTTATTCAAAATAGAAAATATATCAAACTAAGAAAATGTATCATTAAGTAAAAAAAATAAGGTAATTTTAAAATCGATGGCAGCAACATGTCTAAAACATTTGGGACAGAACAACAAATAGCTGGCAAAGTAAATGGCAATAACAAGGAGGAGCTGGAAGAATATTTTGCAACTAATTGGCAACAGGTCAGTAACATGATTGGGTATAAAAAGACCATTGAAGACAGTCAGAGTGTTTCAGAAGTAAAGATAGGCCCCTCTGCACACCCCCATGCCTTCCATACAATGCTCAGAGGCCTTCCCACGCCTCTTGCAAACTTTCTCTGTCCCCTGCATCCACGGAGAGGGCTCAATCTCCCCCATACCCTCTGATGGCTCGGTGCAGCCTGGAAGTCTGCACAGCCCACATAGCCTCCACTCCTCAGCCTCTGCTGACCTCACGTCTGGACTGGCGGAGCAGGCGGCGGACCCCATGATGGTGGCCCCCACTCTGCCACCTCCAAAAATCCAGAGGGTCCCCCACTTCAGAGCCCCAGAGCACATCCAAGGGGGAGCGGTCGCCACAGACGACCCCGAAGATATACACTCAAGCTGTATGCTCCACACCACCCACACATGCCCCGGCGGTTGGCCACCCGCCTAACCCCTCCACCTCTCAGGCCCCAACCTGGTCAGAGTCATGGGACTCGCCTCAGATGCCAGCATTCCAAAATCCCAATCCACCATTGGAGAGCAGACAGCAACCCTTTTCCTCCTCCTACCCATTGTGGTGTCACCTGTTGTCCCCCACCCATGGCCTCCTTTATCGCAATCATATCTCCAAGCAATCCCAACCAAGCAGGACTTTAGGCAGCTGGTCGAGGATGTAAAGTCCACCTGCCGCATGGCCCTTCAGTTTGACTTTAAATACCTGGCAGACAGGGTGGAAATGGTGGAAGAAGAGATCCTGGAGGCCAAACTGGCCGTTCAACATACTCAAACCCAGAGCTCAGACCATCGCCTTTGAGAGACATGCAGAGACATCTCAAAGACCTGGACAACAGGGGACGTAGGAATAATATCAGAGCGCGGGGTCTACCAGAACAAGAAGGCCCCGAGGACCTCCATCTCACCGTAGAAACTCTGTTTAACTCCTTAGTGGGGGATCCCCCGGACAAGCTGATTGAAATGGACAGAGCACATAGAGCACTACGTCCCAAGGGCCCTGACTCTAGACTATGAGATGTCATCTGCAGAATCCACTCCTTTCCACTTAAGGAGGAGATCATGAAAAAGGGCCACACCCACCGAAAGTTAATGTTTGAAGGAGCCTATATCCAACTTTTCCCAGATCTTTCTTGGATAACACTCCAGAATAGGGGGCTACTCCAGCCTCTGCTACATACCTTACAAGACAAGAACATAACATATCGCTGGGGCTTCCTTTTCAGCTTAACCGCAAAACTCTGAGGCAATTCTGCTATGCTTCTGTGCTACACTGGAGATTCCATCACCACAGCTTCCTGACTGGGACCTAGTGTCAACACCACCCCCACAGTTCACCATGGGACAGATGATCTCCCCGACTAAGCACCCCAGGGGCCCAGATATGCCCCGCAAGGCAAACAAACAGAAAAATGGATGAGGAACCCCCTCTCCTACCCACCAAAGAGTACTCCTATATCCCGCTCAGCATGGTATATTTTCGGCCCGGCTCTGCCCAGCAAACAGAAACATTATTGACTTTTGCCCCCCCTCTAGCTCCCCCCAATTTAATGTTCACCTACTATTTTGAGTTGGCATAGAGAGACTTTTGTTTGGTTGGCTTTTCCATCACCAACCCCCCCTATACATAGACGGCTGGACAGTAATCTAGGTGTCTATCACAGATAGTAGGCCACCTCAAGCTTACCATTGCTTAGTTTATATAGTAAACTGTATTGTTGTTGCATTATCTTGAACTAATTTTTGCTTTTTCCTTCCAGACTTCCTACAATTTTCCTTCTGTCTCTTGGTCGCTTCTGACAGTCCCACCTGCATCCCACAGGTCCTCCTGGAGAGTAAGTCCGCTTCCTGTCCGGGCACCCTAGCTGCTGGTCAGATAAGTTTCCGCTATTTCCTGGGCAGGTCGCAGAATGGCCAAGGTTCTTTCACTTAATGTACATGGGTTGAATTCTAACAAAGAGGAGGCTAGCTTTTGGGGAGTTCAAACAGTCTAATGCAGACATTATTATGGTTCAGGAGACACACTACGATAGGCAGGGCTCCTTCATGTTCGCATCTAGACTTTTCCCCCATGTCTACCAAGCCACAGGCCTTCGCAAAAAACAGGAGTAGCCATAATGATTATACGCAACTCGCCGTTTACATGTACTGAATTCCTACTGGACCCAATGGGGCACTATGTGATCCTACGTGGTCTGTGGCACACGCAATCAGGCACCCTCTGTGTTGTTTATGCCCCCAGTGTCTACCAGGTTAGTATCATGAACAAACTCTTCACTCACCTTTTCCGCTCCGGTAATGAACATCTCATTGTAGGAGGGGATTTTAACCTGATACACTCCCTGGCATTTGATTGGCAGACACTGGAACCTTGGGACATCCCACCCCGAATACTTCGGGAATCCTGTCAATTTAGACAGCTTACCGGGCGCTTTGCCCTGTTTGATGTTTGGCGCAACTATCATCCTGGGGACCGTCAGTACACCTTTTTCTCGTCACCACATCAAACACATTCCCGCATTGATTTTTTTTTGTGAATACCGACACACTAAAAATAGTCCAAAAGGCGAAAATCCTCCCAATTTCCTGGTCAGATCACGCTCCCATCCTGATGACAATGTCATTAGGCACACCACTTTGTAAACCTTGCCATTGGCATCTAAACGGTTTCCTTCTTCAACACCTTCCATCTAAACTTTAACTTGCTTCATCACTACAACACTACTTTGCTGATAATGATACACCAGATGTCTCCATCGCAGTCTTGTGGGAGGCCCATAAGGCTGTGATCCAAGGCAGATGCATAGCACTTTCATCGGCTATGAAAAAAGATACTAGCGCAGTCAGATTGCGCACTGAACAAGAACTCAGGAATTTGGAGCACCAGCTTCAGTCAGCCCCGTCCTTGTCCTTACTTAAAAAAATCACAAATTTGCGCATGACTCTCAAGGACTTGGCACTGGGCAGAGTTGAAAAGGCACTACTTAGATTAAAACAGAAATACTATGATAAAGGCAACAAGGCACACACCCTGCTGGCCAGGAAGTTGAGGAACCAGGCCCTTGAGACCACCCCCCCCAGCAAATTAAGTATCAGGGGGACCGTCTGATCTCCCTCCCCCAGGGGATAGTGACAGCCTTTAGAGACTTCTACGAAGATCTCTATAATAATGCGGGAATCCTGCATAACCCTCCAACCCCGACCCTCCTAGACCAAATAAACTTACACCTTGAAAACAGTGGCATAACCCCACTTACCTCCTAGGATCTCACCTCCCGTAACAACCACATAACCGAAGAGGAAATTGAAGCCAAAATTAAATCTTTGCCGACCCACAAAGCTCACGGACCGGGCGGCCTACCTTACAAATATTACAAGGCCTTCATGCCCATGCTATTACCCTACATGAATAGGTTATATAATGCTTTCCTCATACACACCCCAGTCCCCCTAGACATGCAGCGCTCATACACAACCATAATCTCGAAGCCAGATAAAGATCCCTCTATTTGTGCCAGCTACAGACCGATTGCCCTCCTGAACTCCGACCTGAAGGCCTTTACCAAACTTCTCTCCATACGATTGAATGCAATCCTACCATCCTTGATCAACAAGGATCAGGTGGGTTTCGTTACGCTCCACCAAGCCGGAGACAATACCAGGAAAATTATAGACCTGGTGGATGTCGCAAACCGTGAGGGGACTCCTTCCTTGCTTCTCAGTCTGGACGCAGAGAAGGCCTTTGATCGCCTTGGATGGCCTTTTCTGCTTGCCACTTTACGTTTCTTGGGATTTATGGGGCCCTTTTTGAATGTGATCCTTCACCTCTATGAAAACCCCTTTTGCCCTTTCAACTCCATTCCAAATCACTAATGGCACCCGTCAGGGTTGCCCACTCTCTCCTCTCCACACTCTGTGTAGAGCCCTTGCAGCATCTATTGGTAGAAACGCGAACATTGGGGCATACTGACACGGGGAAAAGAATTTAAGATATCCCTTTTTGCCGACGACAATATCCTGACATTGACCCAACCCAACATCTCCTTGCCCAACCTGCACGCCGAACTAGACCACTTCAAGACACTCTCAGGTTACAAAGTAAACTCCTCCAAATCAAGGACTCTCCCAATCAATATCCCAGCAGAGGAAATCGGTCGATACACAGCCTCTTTCCCTTATACGTGGAATTCTTCGTCCTTGAAATACCTAGGTGTCTCTATAACAACACACTTTTCATCGCTCTATCAGGCAAACTCCCCCCCCCCTTTTTCACCAAATTAGAATGCTTCTCCAAAAATGGAAAAAACATCACATCTCCCTTTTGGGACGTGTGGCCTCCGTTAAAATGACTATACTCCCTAAACTCCTGTACTTATTCCAGACACTGCTAATACCTATCCCTTACGCCCATCTGAGAAAACTACGAGCAGATCTGATTCAATATATATGGAATTACAGGCGCCACAGGACCCATTTCCAGGTACTTTTGACCTCCCGTTCGGAGCGGGGACCGGCGTTCCCTAACCTAGTTAAATACTATCAGGCGGCCCAACTCTGAGCTATCGCTTCTTGGTTCACCAAACGATCCTACAGTAAGTGGACCGAGATTGAGTTGTAGCTGGCACCTGTACGCCCCAATTGCTTTTTGTGGAATGCGAATGTGGAGGTGGCCCCTGACCGCCTACTGAGTACAGTCTCCCACCTTCGATCGCTCGGGCGTACACTCTCCTGGCAACATAGTCTAGCCTCCGAAAAATCCCTACTGACCTCCTTTTTGTACAACCCGGAATTACCTTCCGGCCTTACCCACTCTATGTCCTCCCCGTGGGCAGTGAGGAATCTATTTCATTTTGGCCATTTGGTCAATCAAGTCTCTCGGAAACTTATGACATTTGCTAAATTACAGGAAAAATTTGGACTGCCTCGACAAGTATTCTATAGCTATCAACAGATCCGCCACTATGTCCAATCGAAAGCCCCCAGCCTACAGTTTTCTACCCCTACCTCCTTTGAACAGATAATCTTAGAGAGGACGGCTAGAAGAGGCACGGTTTCAGACATATATAAAATACTGAATGCCTATTCATTCCAGAATCAGCGCAAACACCAATATATGCGAAAATGGGAAAAAGCCCTTAACAAGGAGATAGCCATGGCGGAGTGGCGGGTGATATGGACACAGGCATCTAAAAGCTCCCTTGTACACTATACAAAGAAAACTCGTACAAAGTCATATTCTTTTGGTACATGACCCCAGATGTCCTACACTCCATATACCCCGCTACCTCAGATAGATGTTGGAGGTGCCTCAGGGATAGCGGCACCCTTCTGCACATATACTGGAGTTTTCCAATTATCATCTTATATTGGCAAAGGGTACATCAGTTTCTTCAAAATCTCTTCGACCCACAGATCCCACTGGAACCGTCCCTCTTCCCGCTAGGCCTTCCCCTGTGCATGGTTTCCAAATTGCAGAAAAAACTGCAACATAATCTTCTTAAAGCGGCAAGGTGCTTGGTGGTGCTCCACTGGAAGAGTCGCCTTCCCCCTACACAGGAAGGCCTATATGCTAGAATTAAAAGATGTGGAACTGATGGAAAAAATGACAGCTAGGCTACAGGACCGGTTGGAAGCCCATAACCGAATGTGGGAACCATGGCATCTCCAGGAGGACCCAGGAGATTATCTCCCTGAGCTTTCTCAGTTTTCTTTTCTCTCTTCTTCTCACCTTCTCTTTACTTCCTTTTACCTGTTTCTATCTTTTTGAACTGTAGTTATTTAATGGTTAACTGATGTAATGCTGATTTTTGAACATGTCATTGGATGCTTGCATACCGAAAATGTTGATATTGCTGGCCTTGTGGCCAAACTTTCCAGCAAGAATTTGTATCACGGTTCATGTACCTGTCTTGCATTAATAATGATAATAATAAAAATTGTTATTTAAAAAAAAAAACAATTTCAGAATAATGTTACTCAATGTAAAATTGCAGGGACTTTAAATATATCATCTGCAATAGAGAATATCAAAAGATTCCAAGAAACTGGAGAAATCTATGTGTGCAAGGGACAAGGCCACAACATAATATTGGATGCCCCTGATCTTTGGACCCTCAGATGGCACTGCATTAAAAACAGGCATGATTCTGTGATGGACATCACTGCATGGGCTCGGGAATACTTCCAAAGATTACTGTCTGAACATCCAAAAATGCAATGTAAAGCTTTATTATGCAAAGAAGTCATATCTGAACATCATCCAGAAACCTCATCATCTTCTCTGGGCCAAAGCTCATTTAAAATGGTCTGTTGCAAAGTGAAAAACTGTTCTATGGTCAGAAGAATTAAAATTTTACTTTTTTTTGGTAACCATGGGTGCTGCGTCCTCTGGACTAAAGGGGAGAGGGACCTTCAGGCTTGTTATCAGTGCTCAGTTCAAAAGCCTGCATCTCTGATGGTATGGGTGACATTAGTGTGTATGGAATGAGCAGCTTGCACATCTAGAAAGGCACCATCAATGCTGAAAGATATATCCAGGTTTTAAAACAGCATATGCTGCCATCCAGATGATGTCTTTTTCAGGGAAGGTCTTGCATATTTTAGCAGGACAATGCTAAACCGCATGCTGCAACTATGACAACAGCATGGCTTTGTAGTAGAAGTCCTTTCACCAGTTGAAAATATTTGGTGCATCTTGAAACAAACAATATGACATAAAGGACTCTGGACTGTTGAACAGTTAGAATCCTATATGAGGAAAGAATGGGACAACATTCCTCCCCCTAAACTCCAGCAACTGTTCTCCTCAGTTCCCAGACATTTACAAAGTGTTGTTAAAAGAAGAGGGGATGCTACATTGTGGTAAACATGGTCCTTTTTCAACTTATTTCATACAAGTTGCTGCCATCATTTTCAAAATGACTTTTTTTACCTTTACAATAGTACATTTTCTCAGTTTAAAGCATTTGATGTATTTTGCATTGTGAATAGAAATCACAAATCATTGTATTCTGTTTTTATGCAGATTTTACACAATGTCCTAACTTTTTTAGAATTGGGGTTGTACATAGGTAGAATGCCAATATTAGTGTCAATTTTTTTTAGGGACTAAAAAAGTGCCATTACCCAAAACTGATACCTCACAACAATTCTGTATGCAATGAATTTAAAGTGGATGTAAACCCTTACATATACCCAGTGAAGTGAACAACCTCAGATGATACACAGAGAAGAAAAAAATCTCCCTACATATATTGTACATGTATATTTGCAGTCTTCGGCTTTATATAATGCTTAGAAAGTGCACATGTTAGAATTGTCTCTTCCTGATTTACCTATGGGTGTGGATTTTTGCCATACACTGGGAGACAGCTAATAGGAGGAAAGGCCCACACCCCCACTCCAATAGGCAGAGACTTGCAGGGCTGTGCTGTGAATAGACCAACTCTCAGCCAATCTATTTATAACACCCAACCTGACACAAAATTCAGCCTGGTTTTATCTCAGTTGACAGAGAACTTGTCAGAAGTTATCATGCTGATAACAGAAGAATGGAGCAGGAGAAAGCCACGGGACTTAGGGCTTTGAAGAGAGATAAGAAAACACTGCATATATAAGTTCCCAGCTCAAATTTCATGTATTGGGTTTACATCTACTTTGAAATAAAAGTTTCACATTGGTACTGCAACACAGTTCAGACGTTCTTATTTGTGTCAATCTTTGGATAAATCCTCAAGGATGTGTTCCTCAAGGACCTTAGCTTTTATTCTGTCCACTTCTACTAATGTGTTATATGTGTTTTCACCCAAGATTCACTCATTTTGTAATAGCAAAAAAAGGAAAGATGTGTGAATCTTGAGTGAAAAACATTGATAAAACATCCCATAGACAGGTAAAAAAAATCCCATCAGTTTAGAATCCTATAATCCTTTAAAATCATAATATAAAAATGGCCCAAACCACCCTATGAATACTGAAGGATGGTATTTAAGAGATTACCTCCACCTTGACTTTATTTCATTGCCCACAAGAACAATAAGGACGCCGAGCACTAGGAGAAATACAAAACAGACCTGACAGGCTTCTTACAAAACAATGGATGTGTTTTTGATGCAAATTGCTAATAACGAATGTAGAAATGCTGAAGGATGAGGGTATTTAGGGCATACTGTGAAGCCATAATTGTATGTCTGATTTGTCTTATGGATAATGGAATACCTTAATTATAGCCTTGTAGGGGCTTTAGAATGCTGTGTTTTAAATGATCAACTTTTAAAATTAATAAAAAAAAAATCACTAAATATTTTATTATGTGTTCTTTTGGTGTCATAAATGTGTATGATCACCCTAAAGTCTCATCAACATTTATGCACTTTGTGTAAAAATCGATCAGCTTAGTATAGTAATGATGATAAACTAATCAGCAGCTAAATCCATCAAATGGTTCCACTTCACTCAACTTACTATATATAAGAAAACAACGGTGCAGCGCTAATAAAATATGTGTGTGTACTCACACACTTAAGTGCTAATAAATTTAAATATTGCATAAAAGTGACCAAACTGGATGTGTAGTAGATCGCTCTTAAAGCACCCAAATCAAACAATGTGACCTGTGAAAAACATATATAAGGTGCTAAATCAGTTCATCAATTGATCAGTTCATCACATGAAATAACGGTGTCCCCGAGATGAATTCAGGTGACTACATCCTGTTCTAGCTCTGGATGAGTGGATGACTGGGCGATTGGTAGCTGCCCTACAACACTGAGTCTCCAGTCTCTCTGAGGGAATTGCATCTGGTGAATATTTGTGTTTAGAACTGCCTCTCTAGGCAGAATATGCTGGTGAATATAAGCTTGGCTTTAGACGTACAGACTCCACCCTACTGAGGAAGTCACACCGTAACGAGACGCGTCTAGGGGAAGGAGCCTGCGCCTGACGTCACGCCACAGCCATCTGCGTACACAGGCTGTACAAAAGCTGATTCTAGCTAGCACGGCTATATTGTGCCACAGAATGTAAGTCTGCACTTTTACCGTTTTTGGATTAATAAAACTTTAAGACAGAGAGCACTAGATACCTGCAATGTTGTACATGCGTTGGAGATTGCCAACAGGTCTCAGCAGAGGCGTTTGAGGAGAGTACTATTGAGAATCATCACCAGCTGTCTGTCCTAAATCCCATGGTGGGGATGAACCCCTTCTTACTCATCTATAAGGTGAGAAGTTGAATTGACTGGTGGAGGATATCTCTCAGTACGCTGGCACTTTTTAGGATCCTGTTTGCACATTTTTGGGAAGCCTGTCTCTTGGATTTATCTGCATTGATCGTGGAACTGTTTATTGCTGCATGTTTATAGATGCACTGTTTTGTTATTTCATGTGATGAACTGATCAATTGATGAACTGATTTAGCACCTTATATATGTTTTTCACAGGTCACATTGTTTGTTTGATCTGGGTGCTTTAACCACTTCAGTCCCGGAAGGATTTCACACTTTAGGAACAGAGCACTTTTTGTGATTCGGCATTGCGTCGCTTTAACTGACAATTGCACGGTCGTGCAACGTTGTATCCAAACAAAGTTTTTGTCCTTTTTTTCCCCACAAGTAGAGCTTTCTTTTGGTGGTATTTGATCACCTCTGCGTCATTTCTGATCACTGCTATAAACAAAAAAAAGCGACAATTTTGTAAAAAAAAAACAATTTTTCTTACTTTTTGCTAGAATACAAATCCAAAAAAATTATATAAAAAAATGTTATTTTCATCAGTTTTGGTCGATTTATATTCTTCCTCATATTTTTGGTAAAAACAAAAAAAAAAAACCGCAATCGGCGTTTATTGATTGGTTTGCGCAAAAGTTGCCGCGTTTACGAATGATGCAAATTCATTTCTGGGGGTTTTATTTTTTACTAGTAATGGCAGCGATCTGCAATTTTTAGCGGTACTGCGATATTGCGATGGACATGTTGGACCATTTTGACACTTTTTTGGGACCATTGGCATTTATACAGCGATCAGTGCTATAAAAATGCACTGATTGAGTGTAAATGCCATTGGCAGTGAAGGGGTTAACCTGCAGGGGGCGCTCTAAGGGTTAACTGTGTTCCCGCACTGTGTTCTAACTGTATTGGTGCTGGGGTGGCAGGGGGAGGGGAGTGATCACAGCTTCCATATACAGGAAGGCTGTGATCACAGCCTTTCCCCCTCTATGAGAACGGAGATCCGTGTTTACTTACACGGACCTCCATTCTCTCACTGCAGGGGGGCCATTGTGGGTAGCCAGCGGTGATCGAGTCCGCCCTACCTGCTCCCTGGCCCCCCCGAACACAGTGAGCACGTTTTGCAATAACGAGCCACCTTGCTGCCGTCACGCTACGGCGGGCAGTCGGCAAGTGGTTAAGAGTGATCTACTAAGCATCCAGTCAGGTCACTTTTATGCGATATTTTGCACAGAGTTTGAGCACTTTATGCAATATTTTGCACAGAGTTTAAATTTATTAGCACTTAAGTGTGTGAGTACACACACAGATTTTATTAGTGCTGCACCATTGTTTTCTTATATTTAAAAATGTTGCACTATTTCCAGATGTTTTTATTGAATTATGTATGAGCGTTGATTGGTTCCCGCTTAAAAATCCCTAGTAAGTATTAAGTGTTGGGTTTGGTAAAAATGACAAAGGCTCTTAATCCTTCCCTACTTTATTCAATGCTAAATAAAAGTTTTGAACTTGGTGTTATATATGATAAAAAATAGAAACATTTTGGATGATCTACTTTAATTCTCAAGCTGGAGACATTTATAATTCCAGGCTGCCAAAAATGACATTGCATGGTAGGCTTCCATGTAGTAAGAACAGAGGGTCCTTCCTTCTACAGTCCACATGTAACTGGCAACAGAAAATTCACCTGGTGCATGTAGCCGACTACAGTCCAGCCTCTGATTGTTTAAGTTGCAGTTAGAAGTTTGACTGACGTTGTAGAATAAAAGTCTCATGAATAATGAACTTCTCAGTCTTGGACATCACCAATCAGACTGAGGACAAGATTATCTGGGGACCAAACAAATATCATAAGGCCGATGAATGGTACTGTTGCTTTTGGGCAGAGGAGAGATGTCAATATCTGAAGGATCCTCATCAGATTTCAGATTAAAGTTCTGCAGGATAGTGGTAATAAATAGGAAAAGCTCCATTCTTGCCATTCCTTCTCCAAGGCAGATTCTCTTCCCTGTAGGCAACAGAAATATAAGGCAATCATGATGCTGACTGTAAGTCTCATTGGAGAAAGATTTACTCTTCTATTTACCTGTGGAAAATGGAATGAATGCTTCATTCTTCTGGAATCCACCTTTTTCATCTAGAAAATTATTTGGGTTGAATTTGTGCGGGTCCTGGAAGTGTTTTGGATCCTTCAGGACAGAGGTCAGAAGTGGAAAAATGGTGGTGCCCTTCAAGGAGGTGAAAAATGATTAAAGCAATCTAGGTAATAATAATAAAATAATATATAAAAGAATGTTCAGGCTTAAATAGAACTGTGGCCCCTCATTAGAAACAAAAAATGTACTGTAGCTCTTCGGGATTAAAAAATAAAAAACCCGAGTGCGCATGCGCGAGGCTCGGTGATAGACGCCTAACACCAGAGCTCCGCGCCTTTCCAGCAGCCAGCGTTCCCTGCAGCGTTCCGACCGGGAGCAGCTTCATATCTGCGCCTCAACATCCTCACCCTCACACCAAGGACCATCACGGGAGGGTCCGGGGACATTTTGGGAGAAGGATCAGGGCCGGAGACCGAAGTAGGACATCGAGGCCGCGGCTCCTAAGATGGCGGCGGTAAGGTGCTAACGCCTCACACTCATTCTATCAGACTAGCAGAAGTCTCCTCGGATCAAGCCCTCCCAGGGTCCCTTACCACCCTAAGCTCCCTATAGCACGGACCCCCTGACGGTGTGACCCCCTCAGACGTTCCCTCATCTGATGCGGCCTTTCCTCACAGGCTCCCCCATTTCCAGCTGGGCTCTGCCTGCTAGACAGAAGGGCCTCTAGCATTCCGTTATCCGGACTGGGAGCTAAAGTAAACCTAAGTGACTGAATACTTGAGAACCTTGGTCCCGAACTACCGGATTCACTAGGAGACAGCTTACTTTTGTTCCCGGATCTCCTGGCACTCTCTCCCCTTGCATCGTTTGACCTAGCGGGCTCATTTCCCTGCAGACAGCATTTATTGTTCCCTTTCCTCCTCTCCGGCATCCATAGCCTGCCAGAGCATACACAAGAGCCCCCTCTGCAACGGGGGAGTAAGTCAGCCCCTTTCTCACAGCACTGTAGTGCCTCTGATTTCGCACACCGCATGTGGGCCAAAACTGTCAAGCGAAACCTGCAATCTCAATACGGTCAGACCCCTTCTAACAACATGCCTTTGGATCAACAAGCCCCTGAGGGGGGACCCTCAGAGTTTCCTGGCTCCCCAGTGTGGGATGACACATCTCATCATGCCCCTGTAGGGGGCGACGTGGATCCCTCCATGCCTCCTTCACCAGCATCCACTGTCTCCCTGCTGAACCACACCATAGAGGAGATTCTTCAGTCTCCTAGCTCGGAGCAAGTCACTCATGCCCTGCACCCTAGGGGCATAGATCCTCATCCTTCCCAGGCTCAAGACATGTCTCTCATGTTCCAGAAGTTTGCGGCACTTCTTGACAGAGGCCTGGCCCAGACAGCAACTAGAATAACATCAGAGATCAAATCAGACCTTCATATGTTAGGGACCCGCATAGAGGAAATGGAAGCAAAAGTGGACTCTACTGTCACCCGAGTCAATCAGAACTCTAACATCATCCAGGAACTTCACACTCGCCTG
>BLSH010479165.1:404710-423764 GCA_018402905.1 Glandirana rugosa | reverse complement strand
CCGGTAAAACTTAGGTTGAAAACAAAAAAGTTATCCTTCTCCCAGTACACTGTGTAGTTTGAATAACCCTTAAAGTGTTCTTTTTGTTACCACACGAACCAAAATTTCATTGAAATAAGAAAGTACTCAATAAATGTTCAAAAACTGGTGAAAATTTTACACAAGTTACACGACGGGTAACACAAGAGAAGAGGGTGAGAAGTGTGTGACTAGCGTTGTGGCGTCCTCTTTACGATCGTGTCCGAAGGTCATAGGCATCAAAGTCCACGACGTGTAGAGCATAGAAGTGTCGTATACCAAAAAAATACCAGTATGACCCTCTTCCTATTGAAAAAACAAAAGTTGGATTCAAAATGGCCGACTTCAAAATGGCCGCCATGGTCACCACCCATCTTGAAAAGTTTCCCCCCTCACATATACTATATATATATATATATATATATATAACCAAATAATTCCATATACAATCCTTCACCCACAGTTGATCCAGAGGAAGGCAAAAAACCCCAGCAAAGCATGGATCCAATTTGCTATAACGGGGGAAAAATTCCTTCCTGATTCCCCGAGAGGCAATCGGATTCACCCTGGATCAACTTTACCTAAAAATGTTAGTACCCAGTTAAATTATTTACATTAAGGAAAGAATCCAGGCCTTTTTTAAAGCAATCAACCGTGCTGGCCAAAACCACCTCTGGAGGGAGTCTATTCCACATTTTCACAGCTCTTACTGTGAAGAAACCTTTCCGTATTTGGAGATCAAATCGTTTTTCCTCTTGGCTCATTATTTCACCGAGGATCTTCCCATTCTCATAGATCAATGTAGTTGGACTATATCCTCCTTCTCATCCCACCGCTCTTCCTTCCTTTCCTCTCACACCAAGGTCTCTGGGGAGGTACACCACTTATCCCATATTTTATTGAATTTATTAGGTATCCCTCTATGTTCATACATTATCTTCTCATGCGGTATTATATAATTGACTGCTTGTATCCATTGGTTTATAGTAGGGACTACTGACTGCATCCACCTCAGTGATATCTGTTTACGTGCCATAAATAAAAGTTTCCTGTAACAAAATCCTGTTGCATACCAACCACTCCTCTACGTCCAATAATCCCAGTATACATACTTCCAAAGTGCATGGTACCTCTTTATTCGTAAGGCCTCATACACACGGGCGTATGTTAAAAAATAAGCAAAACGTCGGGCCTGACGTCAAGGAAAAATCTGTGTTTTTTTCGGCGTTTTGCATCGGCGTTAATGCGCGTTAGTGAGCGTTGGTGTCAATAGGCGTTTAAAAAAAACAAAACATTCCTCTGCTATTTTTTAACCTAAAAACGTTGACGTCAAAAAAGCCGGTTAACGTCGCCACGGCGTTAGTGAGCGTTTTGCGGCGTCAGTGTCAAAAACGCCAAAACATTACAGCCTTGGAACGCACTGGCAGTGGGTTCTACTTTCAGCCCACTAACGCAGACGCCCTCTACAGCTCAAAAACGTCTGCGTTTTTATGGGGCCATTGGCTAACATGGAGAGCTGCAAAAAGCGCCAAAAAACGCCCGTGTGTATGAGGCCTAATACTGGTCAGTCTATCCGTCACTTGTTGCCAGTATCGGGCTACCCTAGGGCATATCCACATCAGATGTAGAAAATCTGCCTCAGGAGAAGGACATTGCTTACAATTGGAAGACGTCATTCTTCCCATCCTCTTCTGAGGAGTCAAATATGTTTTGTGGACAATATATAACTGGATTAATCTATTGTTGATGGCAGGGGATACTCCCAAATGCGATGGACATTTTTAAACTGAAAGATTCATCTTTCATTGACTTCAACAGGGTTTGGCATCCAATCTTCTTTGAATTATGCCGAAAACCTAGTCAAACGGAATTCAGGATTGTTTGACTCATCTCTAATAAGGATAACTAATGAGTCATGGAAATTATTGTCTAGCTATAACTTGTAGTAAAGAACAGGTGTTATTTTTCTTATTTTTTGCTAAACCAACGAAAAAAGACCAAATAAAAAAACATTTTTTATAGTTTGTTATAACATTTTGCAAACAGGAAATTTTTCTCCTGATGGGCACTGAAAGGTGACGCTGATGGCCACTGGTAAGCTGCACTGATAAGAGGCACTGATGGGCACTGATTGGCAGCACTGATGGGCACTGCTGGGCCTGCACTGATTATCAGTTAAAGGGACAGGACTGTTGTGGTTTAAAAGGCAATTTTTTTTTTTAGTTTTGGATAGAGGGGTGAGGGATTAAAACAGTTTTTATTGCTGTCTGTGCCCCAGTTAAGGAGATTCACCCCCCTCTATTTGTCTTGTTTACCATTATCATTGAAAGGAGGGGACAGCTAAAGGAGACGAAAAAGAGGACACTAGTTCTGGTGACCTGGGGGTCCCCGAGGAATTTCCTTAATTTGCATGGATTTCCTATCACTTCTTGTTTAGCTATGAGACAGGAAGTGAAGGGAAATCTCCACAATGACAGACGCCCCGACCTGCAAAAACTAAATTCAGGGAGGTGGCAAACTCGTAGGGGGGCTTAGAGAGAGGCTCAGAGAGAGGGTGGTGGGCAGAGAGGGGGATAGAGATAGAGGGTTGTTGAGAGAGAGAGGGAGGGAGGGGAGCTGAGAGAGGGAGGCTGCCACTTTCCACCCGCAGCCTGTCACCAGATGCAGCGTGCCACTTTCCACCCGCAGCCTGTCACCAGATGCAGCATGCCACTTTCCACCCACAGCCTGCCACCAGATGCAGCATGCCGCTTTCCTCCTACAGCCTGCCACCAGATGCAGCATGCCACTTTCCTCCCGCAGCCTGTCACCAGATGCAGCATGCAGTGGCGGCTGGTGAAATTTTAGGATGGGGGGCTCCACACCCCGTCCTTCCTTTTTGGCTTCTCCCACTTCTCATAAGCCCCACCCCTTATAGTTTCCACCCCTTGTGTCAGGAGTATACAGCCCAGCATCACCAGATAGGGTATACCGCATCACAGATAGTGGTATATACAGCATCACCAGATAGCAGTATACAGAGTCACCATATAGCAGTATACAGAGTCACCATATAGCAGTATACAGGGTCCCAGATAGCAGTATATAGGGGTCCCAGATAGCAGTATACAGGGGTCCCAGATAGCAGTATACAGAGGTCCCAGACAGCAATATACAGGGGTTCTAGATAGGGTATACAGTGCCCCAGGTAGCAGTATATAGGGTGCCAGGTAGCAGTATACAGGGGTCCCAGATAGCAGTATACAGGGGTCCCAGATAGCAGTATACAGGGGTCCCAGATAGCAGTATACAGGGGTCCCAGGTACCAGTATACAGGGTGTCAGGTAGCAGTATACAGGGTTCCCAGATAGGGTATACAGAGTCCCAGGTAGCAGTATATAGGGTGCCAGGTAGCAATATACAGGGGTCCCAGGTAGCAGTATACAGGGGTCCCAGATAGCAGTATACAGGGTGCCAGGTAGCAATATACAGGGGTCCCAGGTAGCAGTATACAGAGCCCCAGGTAACAGTATATAGGGTGCCAGGTAGCAGTATATAGGGTGCCAGGTAGGGTATACAGGGTGCCAGGTAGCAGTATACAGGGTGCCAGGTTGGGTATACAGAGCCCCAGGTAGCAGTATACAGGGTGCCAGGTAGGGTATACAGGGTGGCAGGTAGCAGTATACAGGGTGCCAGGTAGGGTATACAGGGTGCCAGGTAGCAGTATACAGGGTGCCAGGCAGCAGTATGCAGGGTGCCAGGTAGGGTATACAGAGCTCCAGGTAGTAGTATACATGGTGCCAGTTAGGGTATACAGGGTGCCATGTAACAGTATACAGGGTGCCAGATGGGGAATACAGGGTGCCAAGTAGCAGTATACAGGGTGCCAGGTAGGGTATACAGGGTGCCAGATAGCAATATGGAAGGTGCCAGATAGGGTATACAGGGTGCCAGATAGCAATATGCAGGGTGCCAGGTAGGGTATACAGTGTGCCAGATAGCAGTATATAGGGTGCTAGGTAGGGTATACAGGGTTCCAGATAGCAGTATACAGGGTGCCAGGTAGGGTATACAGGGTGCCAGGTAGCAGTATACAGGGTGCCAGGTAGGGTATACAGGGTGCCAGATAGCAGTATACAGGGTTCCAGGTAGGGTATACAGTGTGCCAGGTAGGGTATACAGGGTGCCAAGTAGCAGTATACATGGTGCCAGGTAGGGTATACAGGGTGCCAGGTAGCAGAATACAGGATGCCAGGTAGGGTATACAGGGTGCCAGATAGCAGTATACAGGATGCCAAGTAGCAGTATACAGGGTGCCAGGTAGGGTATACAAGGTACCAGATAGCAGTGTTCAGGGCCTCAGGTAGGGTATACAGTACAGTTACCAGCCTCAACAGCCATTCCCCTCCCCCCCAGGTCAGGACAAGTCCCTCACTTACCCCATCTAATAGACAGGCTCAGGCTGGCAGTGGAAGTGTTGCAGAGATCGGCATACAGAAAAGCGGGCTGACATAATGTAGAGGCAGTGCTAGCGGAAAGCATGCTGACACTCAGTCTGCTTGGAAGTCCCGGGGAGTGCTGTGCCTGCATGAGTAATCCCACAGGCAGCACATCCACCATAGTCCCGCCACCGCCAGCAGCAGCCAATGACAGAGAGTCATTGGCTCTGATGGCTCAGGGCAGCCAATCAGCCTATGTGTGTGCGCTTGTTCAGCGCACACAGATAGATTTTAAAGGCTGACCAATCGGCTCACTACTTGCTGTCAGCTAACAGCAAGGAGCCAAGAAAAAAAAAAAAAAGAAAAGTCAATGTACCGGCGCCTCCTGCAGGGGGGCCGGGCAGATTTTTTTTTTTTTCCTTCTGAGCGGCGGGGAGGCGGCGCCAAAGCGCCCCTCATGCACCAGCCGCCGTTGGCAGCATGCCACTTTCCACCCACAGCCTGCCACCAGATGCAGCATACCACTTTCCTCCCGCAGCCTGTCACCAGATGCAGCATGCCACTTTCCACCCGCAGCCTGTCACCAGATGCAGCATGCCACTTTCCTCCTGCAGCATGCCACTTTCCTGCTGCAGCCTGCCACCAGATGCAGCATGCCACTTTCCTCCCGCAGCCTGCCACCAGATGCAGTGTGTTGCTGAGCGGTATGTCAGGGTAGTTCTATTTGATGGGTTGCCTATTGCTGCTTTTTACACACGTAGAGAAAGATGGGGCAGTGAATCCTTGATAAGCCCAATTTCTCACAGCCAGGACATTGCTACATGAAAAAAGGAGATACCATCTTTTTCATCTAACAACAGATTTTGTATCTAGGAGCACTGTCCTGATTGTAACTAATTGGGAAATTCAGTTTAAACCTAAATTTGTAACAGTTCACTGCTGTGCTGCATAAAAAAAAAAATAAATAAGATACTGGCATTTGCAGATTTTTTTACTTCTAGCAGGGAGTTATGGCAATGATCTGCATTGAGTCACATCCTGAAAATAATTTAGATGAGATCCTACTGCCACAGAGCCTCCATGTTGCTCTGATGCTGCAGCTCACACGTGCACCAGCAGAAGAAGGAGGGCTAGGCCCGGGCGTGATCATCTCCAAGGTCAGTCTTACTCTCTCACTACTTCAAACTGCAGGACCAAGCCTCGCAGGCTCCACCTTGGGGATGCTCAATATGGAGTGAGTCTCCAATGAGAGCATCTGTTCAGCTGCTTGGGGAGGAGGTGTGGGGGTGGGATCTGCCCCAACAATGTTCCTTGTCTTGTGTGGGCAGGGCACGGCACCCTGCCCAGCAGCACAGCTCCTCACTGTCAAATGCACGCTTCCCTCTGTAGTTGTGCGGCGCTCCTGTGGAGAGCACTAGGCATGGAGGAGGAGCTTTGTATGCTGGGCAGGAGTCACAGCCATGACATCATTGGTTGCTAGGCCAAGCAGCCGGGATATTGAGAAGCACTTATGGGTGTCAGGGAGCCACACCCGGAGACTCCCACACCTTGCATGAGACTTGGGATGTCTACAATGGGACACAGATGGCAGAAAAAGAAATCTAACAGGGGCTATACTTTCCTTTGCTCTATCCACAGATAAAAAAAAATGTTTTGCCTATAGTCATACTTTAACCGGTTAACAAACGGCTTGCGTACATTTACTGCTGCAGAGTGGAAGCGTGACGTGAATCACAGTCTATAAACGGCGATTCGCGCAGGCGCGGCTAGGTGGCACTGTCTCATGCCCGCCGCGTGCTGCCTCACTGTAGCCGTGGGTCGGGTGGACTTGATGTCCGCTGGCAACCCGTGATAGCTTACTACATGGGAAGAATGGGTAACCGCCGATGTAAACATGGTGGTTCCCTGTTCTGACAGGTGGCATGACAGATCTACTGATCCCTGTCACTGGGATCAGTTAGATCTCTTATGCCCCTGGCAGCCCAGCCCTCACACAGTTAGAACACGCCTAGGGAACACACTTAACCCCTTCATTGCCACCTGCAGGTTAACCCCTCCCCTACCAGTGACATTTATACAGCAATCAGGGTTTTTATTTAGATCTGATCGCTGTATAAATGTCAATGGTCCCAAAAAAGCATTAAAAATGTCCAACATGTCTGCTGCAATGTTGTAGCCCCACAAAAAAATAAAAAATATCGCAGATCGCCGTCATTACTAGTAAAAAAAAATAAAATAAAAGTAAAAATGCCATGAATGAATTCTCATGGTTTGCAAATGCGCCAACTTTTGCGTAAACCAATCAATATATTTTGTTTACATAAGGACAGGCGAGCGAAGTGTGTGGGTTTTTATACATTTGCTATCCATGGAATATACGCAGATTGCGATGTAGAAGAATATATATCAGCCAAAAATGATAAATACATTTGTTTTTTTATTTTTTATTTTTTGGATATGTGTTATAGCAAAAAGTAAAAAATATTAGTTTTTTTTCAAAATTGACGCTCTATTTTGTTTATAGCGATGATCATAATAAGTGACGCAGAGGTGATCAAATACCACCAAAAGAAAGCTCTATTTGTGGGAAAACAAGGACACCAATTTTGTTTGGGTACAACATCACACAACCGCGCAATTCTCAGTTAAAGCGACGCAGCGCTGAATCGCAAAAAGTGCTCTGGCCCTAATGTGGGAAATCCTTCCAGGGCTGAAGTGGTCAACTTAGTGGGTTTTTGTAGTAAAATTTTAAATAAATTGTGAATCAAAAATATCTTTGGATCCATTATTGTTTTAGTCCATTCACTTTCTGCAGTCCTTCCATGTACTTGGCTGTCCCACAGTAAATCTGTGCTTTGGAGAAAATGCTGCATTGAATAAGAGGCCCTGTATAGGGTAACTGCATTACAGAGGCAGCTAAAGAACTCTGGGCTCCATTTACTTAAGCAGATTACATGTTGTATTTAGCTGACACATTTTTCCCAAATAACACATGCAAAGCTGAAAATGTCAATTCACTATCCCTTTATGCAGTATTTACCCCAAAAAGCAAAACTGCTTGGTAAATACTGCATAAAACGGTGATAAAGTCAATTCACTAAATGAAATACATAAATAAATGCATGTGGTAAATAAGAAATGGTCCAGGCATACAATAGTTAAAAACTGTATTTTATTTCACCCGCTGGCATCCTCAACAACCAGTAAATAGTTGATATTTACTGGTTGTTAAGGATGCTGGTGGCCGCCTGTTCCTTATCAACCATGTTCTTTACTGGTCATTAAGGATGCCGACTACTGGCGGCATTAAAAATACTGCAAGTAGAGTTGAGCGAACCTGAACTGTAAAGTTCGGGTTCGTACCGGACTTTGGGGTGTCCGTGTCCCGAACCCGGACATTTGAGAAAAAGTCTGGGTTCTGGTTCGGGGTTCAGGTATTTTTCGCGCCATTTCAATAGCTTAAGGTCAGCCAATCAACAAGCTTTTTACTCGTTTGCCCTTAGAAGCCATCACAGCCATGCCTACTAATGGCATGACTGTGATTGGCCAGTGCATCATGTGACCCAGCCTCGATATGAGCTGGAGTCACGTAGCTCTGCATGTCACATGCTCTCAGGCTAGTGTAGGGAAAGAATGCCGCCGCCACTGTGAGGGATAGATTAGTGTTCTAAAATCATCTCATACTGGTATAGGGAGAGGTTCCTGCTGCTGGTGTGAGGGACAGATCACCGCCTCCTTAACCTCCTCCTCCATTTTTAATTTTTTTTATGTGATTTTAAGTTATTTCCCTATCCACATTTGTTTGTAGGGCACTTGTCCTACTCTTATCCCCATTTTTCTTCCTTTTGCAGCCCTCTAGCCCTTTCCAGGACTTTTTTAGAGCCATTTTTGTGCCCAAAAGTTTGGGTCACCATTGACGTCAATGGGGTTTGGGGTTACGTTTGGGTCAAGTTCGGTGCCGAACCCAAACTTTTTCGCAAAGTTTGGCCGAACCCGCCGAACCCGAACATCCAGGTGTTCGCTCAACTCTAACTGCAAGCTTTCACCACTCATATACTGCATAACTTCATAAAATAGCTCATGCAATATTTTAGTAGTGTTGTGAATTGCAAAACAAATGTAAAAAACTCTAAAAGGCATGTCATTAAGTAATGCGATATATAAAGTTGCTTTGTGTTTGCATATCTTCTTCTTACTGTAACTGATATATTTCAATAAAAGTTTAATAAAAAAAAAAAAAAAAAACTTGCTAAGAGGTATTTTACCGCAGTTCTTAAAGTGGTAGATACCGCTTTGTGAATTGAGTCTACTGTTACAGCACTCTTAGGGCTCATGCCAATGGCCAATGTTTTCCTGTGCTTGTAATGCACATCAATTGCAGGTCATCAAAATCATATTTAATAATTAGTTCCGAGGCTGCATTTAAACTGCTTTATATTGCACTGCGATTCTTTGGAGCACTGCGATTTTTTGTTTTTTACCAGAACGTTTTTTTATGCGGCACCATTCATTTGAAAGGGGCCTCCCTCCGCTCCAAAGAGGCTCATGTACCAAATCTTGGCACAGGGCCAGGAGCATTTGCAGTTGCGATTTTTGTTAAGATTGTAGCACGTTTTGTCGTTTGACAATCACGGCAAAATTGCACCATGTTTGGGGTAAAATTAAGAAATAAGGGCATCAAAACGCGCTCCACGTTTTGCCGCGGTTCTGGAATTGTGGGTAGAATTTGATCGATTCCGCCCCTGATCCAGATCGCTCAGGTGTGAACGGAGCCTTAGGTGTGTTTGAACTGCAGGCAAAACAGGTCTAACATAGTTTTTTCTTTTGTTTTACATTAACCACATGCATTTGTTTTTGAATAGAAAGAATGACCATCAACATCAACCCTTATCGATGCTAATGCAAAGGGAGATGGTTTCTAGGTTTTTTAAACTGAAGCTCATTTGTCTTATTCATGCGTAGCACCCTCCTAGTGTTGGATGCTAGGTAAATTTAGTTTTTGGCTCCTTCTGTAATAAAGGGAGCAGTAATTGTGTGGCCTAGGTTGTTCGGGGTCTCATAGGCTGGGGGTTTGATTGCTTCCACCTGCCTCTGGAAGAAGCTTCCAAAGCTTAGGGAGGGAGATTTAAAATGACCAGCCTGAATATTTATCAGGTTCCAGCCAATTCTTGGAGAGGAATGTCCAGAACGGGGCTGGGGTGGCGATAAATAGTCTGAAGCATTGGAGAGCTGGGTTCCTTCTTCCCAGAAGGGTTCCATAGTCTGGGGGGCTGCTGCCCTTAGGTCCTGGATGGACTTTTCTAGAAGCTGAATGCAGAACCTCACCACAAAGGATCTGGTCTCGAGAAGGATTGTCTCACTCACTGGACCATGTCTGAAGGAGGCTGGAAAGTGGCAACTGTCCTTTAGACTTGTGAGTAATAACCCTAAACTGATCCATGTGATTGTGTAGTGTTCTGGAGATTGCACTGGTTACTGGCAGTTGTTCATCGCTAACTGGTAACAAGGTAACTAGATACCAAAGAGACTTGTCTCATGGTCTGCAGCTGTGAGGCCTTAAACTGTTTAGAGATTTGCTTCATTATCCTAAGCTGTGAGCCATTAGACTGTCCAACACCCACAACTACTCAAGAAGAAGTCGGTCTTCTAATCACTAAGTGCTAAGGGTATTTGGGGTATCCCATGCCCTAACCCCTCTCCTAGTAAAGTTATTCAAGCAATCATTTATAAAAAAAAAAAAAACACACCCCCTAGACTGTTTCATTGAAGCTGGAATGTTTGGACTGGAGCTTGGTGACTGGCTGTTACCAGCGGCCCCTACAGGGTTAGCACTACACATGTAAGTGTTGAATCCAAATTAACTAACTGAACCCTGGTTAATTAATTCTTTTTTATTCTTACAGCTTAACGAACGGAAATCCACAATATTGCCTATTTTGTCAAATGCACCAAAACATTTAAAAATTGTCTCATAATTTCCATTAAACGCAAATAAGAAGACAAGATCTATTCTTTCAACAAAACAGGATGTATCAGCGCATAAAGGAAATAGAATTCACTTGATAAGCACAACAGCAGCTGACATAGGTAAATAGATTAAAACCCAAAGTGGATAAATGTCAAAGTGCAGCGCTCAAAATACAGATTGATACATATAATTATATACATACAGTATATAAGATATATATATATATATATATATATATATACATATATTAGATACATATATAAATGCGCAAGTACATATATAAAAAAATATATAATGTATCCAAAATCTGGTAAATGAATAATCCAGAATAAAGATCATAAAAGCCACAAAATTATGGACCGTCTGTATAGAAGGAAGAGCAGAAGACAGGGATAATATCTTCAAAAAACTTCCAGTGAGGCCCCCACCATATGGTAAAAATAGCAGCTTACAAGAAGAAGTTATGGGCTTTCAAATTAATGCAAAAGCCACACACCCTTACAAGGGAAAGGTGCAATCATCGCCCAGGTGGAACAGCAGTGATCCAGTAACTATGAATCAGTAATTTATTCAAGAAACAATTGCACTCACATGTATATGCAGAATGACATGCAATGGTATTAGAAAGCTGCAGCAGCAAACATAAAAGTCGGATCCGGGAACACATCGATCAATGGGGCGTAGTTACGTCACATCTGGGACCACCAAACATGTTTCATCACAGAATTGACCCCTACGTCTCTAACAAACTAGAATCATACTACAATTTTAGTGAGAAACAGCAAGAAGATGAATGAGATAATATGTAAGAAACATCACTATCTTTATGAGACGGCTCTCAAAAGAAAGCCAAAAAAATTGGCATAGGACATATAACCAAATGGGGACACTGCTGCCCCCGCTAGTAAAACACCAAAACGACATCCAATACTTAAAAATGTAATCCTTATAAGTCGGAATGTGAAGTTCACAATAACATATTAGTGTAAAATGATAAATTTAATGAATTCTGTAAATTAATTCTGTAAATAATATGAAATACTCATAAATAAATAACATAATCCACATATTGTAGATAGTGACCACGTTTGTTAATACGTGTAATATTGTGTCACAATATAAAACAAATGTGATCATTGAACCCATAAAGATAGATTAGACGGATAGAAAACAGTATTACCATCTAGTGGACAGAAGAAAAATTGCATAGACCTACATAAAACCTATCCTAGACAAGACTATTTCACAACCGTTCTGACTGGCCGCTAACTATTGATAATAAAACAATTTGTGTCCCATTCGATATTCAATCCGAATGGCGCGTAAGATTTTAGGGGATAAATCCACCGGGTTTCCATCTGGGAGATTTCTCTCCTTACATGGCACCCCCTCCAGTGTTGGTTTAATATGTCAATTGCGACAAATAAAGCATTGTTAGGGTATCTGAGGTGACACATAGGAGGATGTCGTCGTGAATAAAACAATTAAGTCACATTCGATATTCAATCTGAACAGCACGTAAGATTTTAGGAGATAAATCCAACAGGTTTCAATCCGGGAGATTTCTCTCCTTACATGGCACCCCCTCCAGTGTTGGTTTAATTTGTCAATAGCAACAAATAAAGTATTGTTAGGGTTTCTGTGGTGACACATAGGAGGATGTCGTCGTGAATAATCGTCCGCCCCAGTTGGTCCTGAGGCAGCGATATATTGATGATATCCTCCCATGGGAAGGTGATTCCTTTGATGTATTCATGCAGACTTGAAATTCCAATGATCAGAATTGGAATATGTGGCCAGTAAGGAACAGATTTCCTTCTTGGACTTATCCCTGACTATTAGGGACAATCGGTTAATTACCACCACATATTTTAAAGCGACTGTTCGCAATAGTTTCATCCCTATGGACAGCTGTCATCATGCCTCCTGGCTTAAAGCAGTCCCCAAAGGGCAATTCATGCGGTTAAGGCGCAATTGCACTCTAGATAGAGATTTCACTATGCAGGCAGAGAAATTAAAATCAAGATTCATCGATAAAGGGTATGATGTTAACTCACTGGATACCACCATCAGGGAGGTTGCCTGTATGGACAGGGCTGATCTCCTAGTTAACCAAGATAGAGGAAACCAATCTGATAATTTTAAGACTTCTTTTATTACCTCTTTCTCTACCCAACATTATACCATCAAATAAACTTTCCGGAAATATTGGCCAATTCTCAAAAATGATAATGTATTGGGACGTGTACTTCCAGAACACCCTAGTGTCATCTTAAAAGGTGCCCCATCACTAAGACAAAACATTGCCCACAATGTGATTGATCGTCTGATCAAACTGACCTTCTTTCAAGATTTAAAAAGAAGTTTCTTCCTCTTTCAAAAATGTAACATCTGTGCATTAAATTCTTTTAAAGGGAGAAGGTTAGAAGCTTTTCGCTCAGTCCAAACTAGGCGTGAATTTCATATTGAATCTTTCATTACTTGCTCCACAAAGAATGTGGTGTACATGATGCAATGCAAGTGTGGTAAGCAATATGTTGGGTGTACCATTAGAGCTCTACTGGTTAGGTTAAGAGAACATGTGGGCAATATAAAAAAAGGCATTCCTAACCATAGTGTATCTAAATACTATGATATGTGTCACCACAGGAACCCTAACAATACTTCATTTGTCGCTATTGACAAATTAAACCAACACTGGAGCGGGGTGCTATGTAAGGAGAGAAATCTCCCAGATGGAAAACCGGTGGATTTATCTCCTAAAATCTTACATGACATTCGGATTTAATATTGAATGGGACATAAATTGTTTTATTAAAAATATTTGCCGACCAGTCAAAACGGTTGTGAAATAGTCTTGTCTAGTATAGGTTTTATGTAGGTCTATGCAATTTTTCTTCTGTCCACTAGATGGTAATACTGTTTTTTTATCTGTTTTTATGGGTCTAATGATCATATTCGTTTTATATTGTGATACTATTAACAAATGTGGTCGCTATCTACCGATGTATGGATTGTGTTATTTATTTATGAGTTTTTGGTATTATTTACAGAATAAATTTGTTATTTTACACTAATATGTTATTGTGAACTTCACATTCCGACGTACAGTATCTCACAAAAGTGAATACACCCCTCACATTTTTGTAAATATTTTATTATATCTTTTTGTGTGACAACACTGAAGAAATTACATTTTGCTACAATATAAAGTAGTGAGTGTACAGCTTGTATAACAGTGTAAATTTGCTGTCCCCACAAATTAACTCAACAAACAGCCTTTAATGTCTAAACCCTTGGCAACAAAAGTGAGTACACCCCTAAGTGAAAATGTCCAAATTGGGCCCAAAGTGTCAATATTTTGTGCGGCTACCATTATTTTTCAGCACTGCCTTAACCCTCTTGGGCATGGAGTTTAGGTCTGGAGACATACTTGGCCAGCCCATCACCTCTACCCTCAGCTTCTTTAGCAAGACAGTGGTCGTTTTGGAGGTGTGTTTGGGGTCGTTATCATGTTGGAATACTGCCCTGCATCCAAGGCTGGCCCAAGACATTGTGCTGCCTGGGTCCAAGAATAAAATGCTGCCATCCACCCCACAAAAAATAAAACACATCCACCAAAAGGCCCCTCACATCCATTATTTTATATCATAATTAAAACTAAAATTACATTCATCAGGAAATCAGAATTACATGCAACATCACCTGCAGACTGCGTGGGGTGGACCTTAAGGGGTTAAAGCATGTAATACAGCACAGTGCTTGTGCTGTGTCATTTGGCCTCCTGTATCATCTAAAATACCTGGCTGATCCTGCCTGGTTCTGCCCTCCCCTCTCCTCCCCTCCCCTCAAAATGCTGACCCACTGTACTGCAAATGCATGCATTGCATGTGCTTGCAGGGCAGCTGTGGCACAGTCCCATTCATGGGGACATGCTGTTTAATGTTTGCAATATGTACAGCCCTTAGTAGCTGACCACCCACCTGATTGTGTGAATAAGCCCCTCAGTGTTAATAAAGAGTAATGAGCTAAAGAGAATGTGCAAGGTGAATGATGTTCACAGGATAGTTCTAGGAGTTAAAAAGTAAGCTGGGTTGGAAAGGGTGTCTGTGAAATGTCCAGGGCTGATATAGGGCAGATAAGAAACAAAAGAAGTGATAAGGTGAATGGGGAGATGGTTAGGAAGATTGGTGTAAGGAGCATCTAACTTATTGCAGGATTGTACTTGGAGAGATGTCACAGACAGAGGGAGGGGGAATGAAGAGGGGTGAAATGATCAGAGCAACTTGAAAGTAACTTATCTGACACAAACACCAGGGAGGAGAGCAAGACGATGTAGTTAACCCAATAGTTGAAGTGGCTGGAACAGAGATGAAGCAAAAAGGCAGCCACCTCTGTCTGCGAGGCAGGAGGATCATCCGATGCTCCCAGCGACCCCTTTTCACACAAAGTGCCCACCTGCTTGTGCTGTTTGGGAGAGCTGATCCATCCCTTCCGCTCTCCAGCATGCAAGGATGACACTGCATGCTAGAGGGATGGCGCCTCGGGCAATCCTTCTGTGTTGCCGCCCCTCTTAAAATGCTGCTTGGGTCCCATGGTCTCACCAGGACCCATGGTAGGGCTGGCCCTGCCTGTGTCCCAGTCTCTGAAGGGAGACTTCAGTAGGTCACAATACATGTTGGCATTTTTGGTTCCCTCAATGAACTGTAGCTGCCCAGTGCTGGCAACACATATGCAGCCCCAGACCATGACACTCCCATCACCATGCTTGACTGTAGGCAAGACATACTTGTCTTGGTACTCCTCATCTGGTTGCCGCCACATACGGTTGACACCATCTAAACCAAATACGTTTATCTTGGTCTCATCAGACCATAGGACTTGGTTCCAGTAATCCATGTCCTTAGTCTACTTGTCTGTAGGAAACTGTTTGCGGGCTTTCTTGTGCATCATCTTTAGAAGACATTTCCTTCTGGGACGACAGCCAAGCAGACCAATTTGTTGCAGTGTGCAGCGTATGGTCTGAGCACTGACAGGCTGACCCTCCACCCTTTCACCCCTTCAACCTCTGCGACAATGTTAGCAGCACTCACATGTCTATTTCCCAAAGACAACCTCTGGATATGACGCTGAGCACGTGCACTCAGCTTCTTTGGTGGACCATAGCGAGGCCTGTTCTGAGTGCAACCTGTCCTGTTAAACCGCTGTATGGTCTTGGCCACCCTGCTGCAGCTCAGTTTCAGGGTTTTGGCAATCTTCTTATAGCCTAGGACATCTTTATGTAGAGCAAAAATCCTTTTTTTTCAGATCCTCATAGAGTTCTTTGCCATGAGGTGCCATGTTGAACTTCCAGTGACCAGTATAAGAGAGTGAGAGTGATAACACCAAATTTAACACACCTGCTCCCCATTCACACCTGAGAACTGGTAACACTAACAAGTCACATGACACCGGGGAGAGAATTGGGCCCAATTTGGACCTTTTCACTTAGGGGTGTACACACATTTGTTGCCAGTGGTTTAGACATTAATGGCTGTGTGTTGAATTGCTTTGAGAGGACAGCAAATTTACACTGTTATACAAGCTGTACACTCACTACTTTACATTGTAGCAAAGTGCCATTTCTTCAGTGTTGTCACATGAAAAGATATCATAAAATATTTACAAAAATGTGAGGGGTGTACTCACTTTTGTGAGATACTGTATAAGGATTCCATTTTTAAGTATTGGGTGTCATTTTAGTGTTTTACCAGTGTTTTACCAGCAGTGTCCCCATTTGGTTATATGTCCTATGCCATTTTTTTTGGCTTTCTTTTGAGAGCCGTCTCAAAAATATAGTGATGTTCATTACATGTCCTAGATTATCTCATTCATCTTCTTGCTGTTTCTCTAAAATTGTAGTATGATTCTAGTTTATTTTTGAGATGCATGGGTTTCTTGCCCTTCGTTATGATGGCTCCTGGTGAAGTTGGACTGTGAACTTCCGCCCATAACCTACAGTTGTGCTCATAAGTTTACATACCCTGGTAGAATTTATGATTTCTTGGCCATTTTTCAGAGAAATTTGAATGAGAACACAAAAACGTTTATTTCACGTATGGCTAGTGTTTGGCTGAAGCCATGTATTATTGATCAACTGTGTTTACTCTTTTTAAATCATAATGACAACAGAAACTACCCAAATTACCCTGATGAAAAGTTTACATACCACAGTTCTTAATACTGTGTATTGCCCACCTTAACATCAATGACAGCTTGTAGTCTTTTGTAGTATTTGTGGATGAGGCTCTTTAGCTTCTCAGATGGTAAAGCTGCCCATTTCTCTTGGCAAAAAACCTCCAGCTCCTGTAAATTCTTGGGTTGTCTAACATGACCTGCATGTTTGAGATCTCCCCAGAGTGGCTCAATGATATTGAGGCCAGGAGACTGAGATGGCCACTCCAGAACCTTCACTTTACTCTGCTGTAGCCAATGAGATGTCAACTTGGCCTTGTGTTTTGGATCATTGTCATGTTGGAATGTCCAAGTACGTCCCATACGCAGCTTCCTGGCTGGTGAATGAAACATTCATCTTGCCATCAATTTTGACCAAATTTCCTGTGCCTTTGTAGCTCACACATCCCCAAAACGTCACTGATCCACCTCCGTGTTTCACAGGCCTTGTTGACTCCTCTCCAAATATAACATTTATGGTTGTGGCCAAAAAGCTAAATTTTGGTCTCACTCCAAATGACTTTGTGCCAGAAGGTTTGAGGTTTGTCTCTGTGCTGTTTGGCGGATACTTTGTGGCAGTAATGGACTCGACCATGCTGCCCATCTTTCTTCAAAATACTCCTTATTGTACATCTTGAAACAGCCACACCACATGATTTTAGAGAGTCCTGAAGTTATTTGTGGGTTTTTCTTTGCATCCCAAACAATTTTCCTGGCAGTTGTGGCTGAATTTTAGTTGGTCTGCCGGAGCGTGGTTTGGTTTCAACAGAACCCCTCATTTCCACTTCTTGATTAGAGTTTGAACATTGCTGACTGGCATTCTCAATTCATTGGATATCTTTTTATATCCCTTTTCTGTTTTATACAGTTCAACTACCTTTTCCCACAGATCCTTTGACAATTCGTTTGCTTTACCCATGACTCTGAATCCAGAAACATCAGTGCAGCACTGGATGAAAGGTGCAAGAGTCTGTCAGGAGTCCAAAAACTCATTGACCTTTTATACACACACTCTAATTACAAACAAACAGATCACATATGAGGATGGTTACCTTTAATAGCCATTCAAACCCATTTGTGTCAACTTGTGTGCATGCTATCAGGCCAAAATTTTGATCAGGGTCATTTGGATAGTTTCTGTTTTCATTGTGATTTAAAAAGAGTAAACACAGTTGATTGATAATAAATGGCTTCAGCCAAGCCCTAACCATAAGTGAAAGCAAAGTTTTTATGTTATTCATATTCTCTGAAAAATGAGCAAGAAATCATACATTCTGCCAGGGAATGTAAACTTATGAGCACAGCTGTATGTACTATTTAATGGCGTGGTGCACTTCTGGTAACCATGCCCCTGACGATGTCAATATTATGATGAAACATGTTGGGTGGTCCCAGGTGTGACGTAACCACGCCCCACTGATCAATGTGTTGCCGGATCCGACTTTTATGTTTAGCTTTTTAATACCATTGCATGTCATTCTGCATATACATGTGAGTGCAATTCTTTCTTCAATAAATTACTGATTCATAGTTACTGAATTACGTTATGGTTCTAGCCCCATTGTTTCTACGGCACGTTATCCGGCTATGATGATCGTGGGATAAAACATTGCTTGGATCACTGCTGTTCCATCTGGGGGATGATTGCACCTTTCCTTCATAAGTGTGTGTGGCTTTTCCATTACTTTGGAAGCCCATAGCTTCTGTTAAGCTGCTATTTTTACCATATGGTGGGAGTCTCACTGGAAGTTGTTTTGAAAATATTATCCCTGTCACCCTGGTGGATCTCTTTCTTCTGCTCTTCCTTCTATACAAACGGTCCATCATTTTGTGGCTTTTATGAACTTTCTTTAGGATTATTAATTTACCAGATTTTGGATCTATTATATATTCTTTTATTTAGGAATTTACGCAATTATATGTATCAATCTGTATTTTGAGTGCTGCACTTTATGACATTTAATATCTATTCTTTTACAACTACAAAATAAGAAAAAAATGATTTTTTAAGAGAAAAAAAGTCTTTGGGCACACTTACCTAAAATGTCTGGGTACTTTAGCAAAATCCTTAAGCTGAGCCTTATTGTCGTACTTGTGGTTTCTGTCCCAGCTAAGAAAAGATTTATCACGGTGACAAACAAGTTTTGGTAGTGGAACTCTGTGTTAGGGTTATCCTTCTCCTAAGAGCACAAAATAAAATGTGTAAAGTGTGTGAACTAACTTTCCCTCTGTTTAGGCATAACTCAGATATGTATAGTGCTATATATATATGAATGAAGCAAGCCCAAATTCAAGTGCACTTACTGTATGCCTCTGATTTCCATTTCAGGACATATAGTCTATATATTATATTTTAGCTGTAATGCCCCAAAGCACCCATACTTCCCATGTTGAGGGCATGTAGCCTGGTATGGTTCAGGAGGGGGGGGGGGGGGGC
>BLSH010479165.1:367222-390604 GCA_018402905.1 Glandirana rugosa | reverse complement strand
AATTCGGACGGAGTTTAAAACTGTAAAGTTGGTCTCATATTGTGTATTCTTCTCTATATCGTCATCTTTCTTTTGAGGCCTGCCGGCGTGAGGAAACTTACAAAATAATTTAGTTCGGGTATGCCATGTCTGTCCCTTTGTTTACGACTACGCAAAGTGCGGGGGGATTCCCGCGAATGAGTATCGAATACTAATCTCAACTCGCTTGAAGATCTTCAGGCCCAAGACGACCAAGCCGTCTTGAAGCCCTGTTTCAGGCCCAAGCCCAGGCCTGTCTTGGGCTTGAAACATGGCCTGGGGCTGTCCGGTACAAAGTTCGGGTTCTGTCCGGACCCGAACCCGGACTTTGTCCCGAAGTTCTGCCGAACCAGCAGAACCCGGACTTCTAGAAGTTCGCTCAACTCTAATCATAAGCTATGAGTAAGCGCCCTTAGGGGGGCGTGAAACGCATCAGCATTTGTTTCCCTGTCTGTACCGTATGGGCTTGATTTAATAAAACATTCAAAGGAGTGCGGCCGTCCGGAGTTTTCTTTCTACTGCTATATCTCTTCTTATGTGTTATACTCTGGTTGAAATGTCAAAATTTGAGGCAGGCTTAATTTAGAAATATGATAGGTTCTAACATGGGTGAAGCTTAAGGGGTTGCAGGGATCACTATCGCAACCCCACCCCTATCAGTGATCAGTGTTAAAAAAAAAAAAAAAATGCACTGTCACTGTATAAATGACACTGGCAGGGAATGGGTTAACATCAGGGGCGATCAAATGGTTAAATGTGCTCCTAGGGAGTCAAATATCCAAAAGAACAACCATGCACCGCTCAGGCTAGGGGGGTGGACTTGTAGATGACCCGGGGTGCCTGCCACGGCCCGCCGCCGTATATCATTCAGGAAAATAGACAGATTTGCAGCACTCCACGGGTAAATTCTTTAGCTTGCGATTTATTGATTGCAAAGGCACATACAGGTACAGGTAGGTACAGGTAGGTAGACGCGTTTCCCTCGATAGGTACGAGCTTAGTCATTACCATTAATGACTAAGCTCGTACCTATCTAGCAAAACGCGGCTACCTATCTGTACCTGTATGTGCCTTTGCAATCAATAAATCACAAGCTAAAGAATTCACACATGGCGTGCTGCAAATCGGTCTATGCTCCTAGGGAGTGCTTTCTAACTGTGTGGGGGATGGATTGACTGGAGGAAGAGAGACATCTGTGTTCCTGATTAGCAGGAGCACAAGATCTTGCTCTTCCTCTGTGACAGAACGACGGTCTGCCTTGTTTACATAGGCAGACCTGCCGTTCTACCTCTCCAGTGAACGATCACGGGTGGCCATGGACTCCACTTTTTCCAATCACAGTGGGAGCGGGTCTCTGGTGAAGCTTGCGCACGCTCCAGACTCGGAAGACAAGACAATGTACAGATACGATGTTATGCACAGCCGGGCCACATTGCTGCAGTGAATGTGCGGTGGGCAGTCTGGAAGCGGTTAATCAAAAACAGAGTTCCAATTTTCGTATAAATTAGTATGGTTTTCGTCTAAAAAAAAGTAAGTGCAAGACTACGCATGCTCAGAAACAAAAAAATGCATACAAAGCTATTTGACACCTTACATCACTTCTGACATTGAATTCAGTCCTACGAGAATTTTCTAAGCGTGTGTACGAGGCTTTAGAGAGGTGTAGGTGAAGACTGCAGCCAGGAGGCAGAGGCAGAGGGAGAGCAGTACATTGATCTTACCAGGTGAGGAGCTGTTCAGGGGGGGCATCAGCAGAGGTCTAACCAATAGAATACAGGAAGGCTCACAAATAGAATGCAAAGAAGCAAAATTGACTGTGCTGGGATGGATGTGCTTCCATGCCCTAGTGTGGTCAGTTTAAATAGGAAAGCAGGGCTTTGACAGGATAACTAGGTATTTCACACAAAGGAAGAAGTACAAAGAAGACAGGATACATTTTAATACATGAAGATGGTAACACAGACATATCAGAAATATGAAATGTTGGGGTAACAACACCTTAAAGTGCTAATAATGTCTAAAGGTTATTTACCTTAAAGTATAACTAAAGGCAAAACTTTTTTTTTAGTTTTGGACAGAGTTGAGAGGGATTAGAGCCCCTGTCATTTTTTATAGCTGTCTGTGCCCCTGTTAAGGAGATTCACCCTCTCTATTTGTCCTCTTTACCATTATCTTTGAAAGTGAAAGTAAAAAGAAAACCCCAATTTTTGGGTTGTCCCCAGAAAAGTAATAGATGGGAAATCTTCCAATGGGGACACTAGTTCTGGTGAGGTGGGGGTCCCCAAGAATTTCCTTTAATTTGCAGAGATTTCCTCTCACTTCCTGTTTGGCTATGGGACAGGAAGTAAAGGGACATCTCTGCAATGGGACACAGATGGCAAAAAAAAAAATCTGACAGCGGTTATAACCCCCCCTTACTCTATCTAAAATGAAAGAAAAAAGTTTTGCCCATAGTTCTACTTTCATGTAGAAACATGTAGGATGTCATTGCTAGCCTCCTTTAAAAATGCTTGCTTTTCTGGCTACCCTTATAACAGCTCTCCTTTAGGCAGACAATAATCTAGTTCATGAGCACATTGTAGTTGTTTTACCTGTCCAGCAATTGAGTTTCTTATTCTGAATGCATCTTTCAACAGTGCAAGAAGACCAAGAAAGTTCTTGTCCTCATAACCAAAACGTTGACCAAAGACAATGGAACAGATCACATTTGATACCGCCAACGTCACCAGGTATGTAGGGTCGAAGGGTGAACCTACAGCAAAATGAAATAAAATTCCTTCCTTGAACAATTAAATGGGAATGATTCATTAAAACTGGAGAAAAGAAATGAACACAAAAGTGGAGTTGTTGTCCATAGCGACCAATACGAGGAAAAAAGTAAAACCTGATTGGCCATCTTTTAACAACCAGCTTGTCAATATTAATTTTGCTTGGCTCAAATCAGATCCTTTAGGTAATCAATCTAAAGCCTGAAGCTAAACAGGTTTTATACATTTCAAACCCACCTGCTTTTCTTCTAAACTCCTCTAGAAGACAACGAGACTCCTCCTGGATTCGCTCTTCAACGCTTCTCTTCCCCATCCCGAAGTTTCTCATTGTAGTGAGGGAGAAGCGCCGAAGCTGTTTCCAGCGCTCCCCATTACTAAGCATCACCCCTGTAGACGAAAAATAGCATTTTTTTAAATAATTAATAAATTGAAGTATACAAAGCCAATACATTGTTATTCCATTTTAGATAAAGTAGGTAAGAGTAAGAGCAAGTTCACACAGATACGTTTTTCCTGCATTTTTACCTTGCAAGAAGAATGCAAGAAAAATGTTTCCATTTCCTATGGGACTCTTCACATCATTGGATTACAAGTGCGGTGCATTTTGAAAAGTCCTGCATGCTGCAGCTGTGGTGTGGTTTTAAAATTAAGCTACACAACAGTGTGAAAGGGTCCTTAAAACATTCATTTTTTTTATGTCCGTGTCCCATTAATTGGGGAGATAAAAGCTAACAAAAACCTGACAGAATACATATGCTTTATAGCTGCATATATACAGTTTAGGGGAAAGTCACCCAACCACAATAAAAAAAAATATATTTATATTATACCCCAAGTTGTTGACTTGATCTTCATTCAAACAGTGGATGCAGATAAAAATGATACCCAACTAAAAACACAAGGAAATGTTGCCTTTTTAAACATATATTTAGCTAAAGTATCAATATATGTAAGTGTGTACTCTGGAAAAAATAACTTTTCATACAAGCTGGTATTGCCCCCTTGTAGGAGTTTTTCCATAACTGCCCATCAGTTTTTGATATCATTTATGACTACTTGTAGCAAACTATTTGTGGATTTCCTTAAATGAAATGCCTGTTTAAAATCCCCACCCAAAAATTCAATGGAATTCAAAACAGGGCTTGGACTAAGTCAGTCCGTGCCCCTTCATTTCTCCTTTCTGAGCTATTCCTCTATGACAGTGTTTCTCAACCTTTTTGACTTCAGGGAATCCTTGGCAAAAAGTTTGAGATCTGGGGGAACCCTTGAAAAAAAATTCAGATCTACAGCTCACGGGACATTGGATCTGATCAGCGAGCTGTAGATATAACAGCAATAAAGAAAATGTATCAAATAATAGAATAAATATTGTAAAAAAAACAAAACACTTACCTCCTTCACAGCAGGTGTCCCACACAGAGCCCCCTTCACAGCAAGTGTCTCATACATAGCCCTCTTCACAGTAGGTGTCCCACACAGAGCCCTCTTCACAGTAGGTGTCCTACACAGAGCCCCCTTCACAGCAGGTGTCCCATACAGAGCCCCTTCACAGTAGGTGACTCATAAAGAGCCCCTTTACAGTAGGTGTCCCATACAGAGCCCCCTTCACAGTAGGTGTCCCATACAGAGCCCCCCTCATAGTAGGTTTCCCATACAGAGCCCCCTTCACAGTAGGTGTCTCATACAGAGCCCCCTTCACAGTAGGTATCCCATACAGAGCCCCCTTCACAATAGGTGTCCCATACAGAGCCCCCTTCACAGTAGGTGTCCCATACAGAGCCCCCTTCACAGTAGGTGTCTCATACAGAGCCTCCTTCACAGCAGGTGTCCCATACAGAGCCCCCTTCACAGTAGGTGCCCCATACAGAGCCCCTTTCACAGCAGGTGTCCCATACAGAGTCCCTTTCACTGTAGGCATCCCATACAGAGCCCCTTTCACAGCAGGTGCCCCATACAGAGCCCCTTTCACAGCAGGTGTTCCACACAGAGCCCCCTTCACAGTAGGTGTCCCACACAGAGCCCCCTTCACAGCAGATGTCCCACTCAGCAATGTGCTTCGATGGCTCTCTGTCCCTCCTGCACTCTGCATTACCACAGCTATAAGACTCTTATAGCTGTGGTAATGCAGAGTGCAGGGGAAAGAGAGAGCCATTGGAGTACATTGCACAGTGCAGGGTGGAGGCAGAGAGCCGCTGAGCTCACCTTCGGATTGAGCCTCGTATTCCTGCCCAGTCAGTGCTGCCATAGATGACCTCTTCCTTCTTGGGATCCCTTTCCCACTCTCTGCACTGTCTCCTCCTCTGCTCCAACCCCTGACCTTATAGGAGCCAGAACTACAGAGATACCATTGGGTATCCATGCACGCTGAGTGTCAGCACGCATTAAGGGTTAGATTGGCAGTGTATATCTGCCATAATCCCGCGGAACCCCTGGGGACTGGTTTTACTTCAACTTTTTGAGGCATGGCCTTACATTCTAATTTAGCAGACTTTTATACGATAAAGAATTCATAGTTGACTCGATGACTGTAAGCTGCCCAGACCGTATAGCAGCAAAGAGACCCCAAACCATAACATTTTTACCACCATGCTTAAGGATTGGTGTGAGTTTCTTTTCCTCAAATGCGGTCCTTGGTTTACATCAAACATGTCTACTGTCAGTGTTGGCAAACAACTCTATCTTGGTTGACCAGTCCACACAGCACATTGTTCCAGAAGCCCTGATCTTTGCCTCTAGTATATTCAATGACAAATCTTGTCTTGCTCTTATATTCTTTAAGGACAGCAAAGGCTTTTTCCCGACATACTTTCTATGCAGGCTAGATTGCAGTAAAATCATTCTGATTGTAAATTCATCCACTTTGACCCAACTGATGAAATAGTTACCTACAGTTCCTGTGATTACATTTTAGTGTTCCTGGAAAATTCCTATAGTATTAATCAGTCAGCTCTTGGGCTGAATTTTCTGGATGGACACGCCTGGAAAAATAAGCAGTCCTTTGAAATCTATGTCACTTGTAGATTATCTTGCTTACAGTGAAATGACTGATAATAATAATTTGGTAACCTTCTTAAATACCTCATTAGACTCACAGGCATCCACAATCTTATTCTCGGGATCTTAGAAAGCTTTTTTCATCTTGGCATGATGACGCCACACACAACAATATCAAAGAGAGCACCAGTCCATAATAGGGTTGCCACCTCATCCCTTTAAACCCGAACACATATGAATTTAATGCCAATAAGGCACCAAGTGAGTTTAATTACCACCATAATCAGTCAGAACCTGTGTAATTAATATGTGTTTGGTTTTAAAGGGATGAGATGGCAACCCTAGTCCATAAATGCGGTGTGAGTAAGGCCCCTCTCACACAAAGGGTCCGATCAGGTCCACCTGTCAGTTTTTCAGGGGGTAACCCTCCATTTACCAATATGGACTTCTACCCTACTTGACTCTACCTCCAATCCGGCCCGCTAAAAAAAAAAAAAGAAGAGGATCCGTCCCCCTCCATCTAGGCGATTGGAGGGCAGTCAGGTGTAAGAGGACAGCAGAGTCTGTTTACACCCACCAGTCCATAAAGCAGGGCATAAACTGAATGGACATGGACCTGTCATCCACTTTGCTCTGATCATCAGGGGAACAGCGGACAGATCTCCTGCTGATCATAACAGAGTTTGCCCCATGTTAAAGGCGCCTAAGACCCCCTTTCACACGAGAGGTCCAATCAGGTCCAGCTGTTTGTTTTTCAGCCAGACCCGACTGGACCCTCCATTCTTCTCTATGTGCATTCAGATGTAAACAGACTTGTGTTTGTTTACACCTGTTCCCCTCTGTCTGGCCGGATTGGACAGCCGGCCCATTTACATACGGATGCCCATAGAGAAGAGCGGGCTGTGTCCGTGCCTGCTCTGCTCAACTCAGCAGGGAATTAGCGGATGGATTGCCTGCTGATAAAAACCATATCCGGCCCCTGTAAAAGGGGCCTTTAACACGATCCACCTGAATATTCCCCAGGAAGGTACTAATCATTGTGACATAATTTGGAACACCTAATTCTAATTTCATGGATTTAAAGTGTTGATAAATATAAAGGCATAGGTGTGCAAAGAGGATGTGCCTGGGCACACCCTAATCACACTGTACAGTCTGGATTACCCCTGCTTCCCGGGCTTCTCCCTTGTTGCCCTTCCCCATTCTCCCCACAGTGCTGCTGGCTTCCCTCTTATCCTCTCCTAAAACATCCTTGGATGTTTCAGGACATAGAGGAGGGAAAGGGGCTGGTCAATGTGCCATTTATCAGACCCTTCCTTTTCCAAATGAACACACTCACTGTGTTCATTCATAACTGAAGCATAGTAAACTGTGTTTACTATGCTTCAGTTTGTTAATGAACAGGAAGTCACTTAGCACAGAGCACTACCCATTCATCTGGTTGAAGTGGTGTCTTTTTTTCAACCAGATTGATTATATAACAGAGGCTGGGGACCTGTCATTCACTGTCCAGTGCAGCTGAGGCTGCAGAGAAAGGCGTGTGTGTTTGAGCTTTGGGGTGCACACCCTAATGCAATAGGCTGCGCGCACACTAGATGTAGAGGTGCACTTACAGTATGTTTTTCACATGACAAATCTGCATGTATTACAAGAATTAATAAACCATATCAATGTTATGTTTAATTTGCTCACATACTGTAGAGCAGTGGTTCTCAACCCTGTCCTCAAGTACCCCCCAACAGGCCATGTTTTGGGAATTTCTCTTAGATAAAATTGCTTTCCAAAATACCAAGCCATTAACTCTGATTTAAAGCACATGTCCAAGATAAAGGAAAACCTGCAAACATGGCCCGTTGAGGGTACTTGAGTATATCATCTTTACCTGATATTCATTCAAACAGTGTGTTCAAATTAATATCTAATGGTTTCCTGTTCCATGTTGTAATAAGTCAACATTTTCTTATAGGGTGCACTTACTTTTTGGCATATATATTTTTTTCAAAAACTCTCTGCTTGTCCTCCAGCGGCAGCGGGGAATGGTCCTTACTGCTGCACTGAACAGTGCTGATGCAATAATGTTAGTGCCATTCAGTGCAGGGGTAGGTAGGTCCATGAAAACCTAAGCTCAGAGAAAGTGGTTTGAATGACTGAGGACATCTAGTAGCTAAAATAAATTATTGCAGAAAACTTCTCTGGGTTGAATCAAAGCTGTTTTGTTTTATTTTACGGTTACTAGTCCAATATTTTAACTTTTTTACCTTTATATTAGTTCTGAAGGCATCTACGCATACCATGAGATATCAGCACATTTTTGTGAGAAACATGGAGACCGCCACTGCTGACTTTTCAGGTAATAGTAGTTGCCTGGCTATCATACTGATGCTCTTGCTTCATTGCTTTGAGTTGCTCAATACCTCTTTCATGTCAGTGAATTACAAATTATTGAAGTGGCTCAGCATAACAGCAAGTGAACTGGCATTTTCAGAAGCGGGTTCGCTTTTAATAGCTCTCATTGTTTTCTTAGCAAAGGTTTAAATATGATTAGAGGTGTCACATACCATAGTCTTTAAACACAAGTTGTGCTCCCGGAACTTTTGCTCTGTCACCGAAAATCTCTGCATTGTCCACTAGAGCCTCCTTCACAGCATCATATCCATGTAGGACCACCACTGTCCTGCTCCCCAAGTGGACAGTAAATACATTTCCATGGATCTTCGCAAGCTACGGCCAAAACAACAAAACAGCAGGTGGGAAGTTTAGAGTAGGTATATTCTTTACAAATACTGTCTGCAATATGTAGAGAAGGCTTTAACCACTTCAGCCCCGGAAAGATTTCCAGCTTTAGGACCGGAGCCCTTTTTGCGTTTCGGCACTGCGTCGCTTTAACTGAAAATTGCGCGGTCGTGCGACGTTGTACCCAAACGAAATTTACGTCCTTTTTTTCCCACAAACAGAGCTTTCTTTTGGTGGTATTTGATCACCGCTGCGTCATTTCTGATCGCCGCTATAAACAAAAGAAGAGCGACAATTTTGCAAAAAAACCCAAATTTCTTACTTTTTGCTAGAATACAAATAAAAAAAAATATAAAAAAAACATTTTTTTCACCGTTTTTGGCCGATTTATATTCTTCCTCATATTTGCGATAAAAAAAAATCGCAATCGGCTTTTATTGATTGGTTTGCGCAAAAGTGGTCGCGTTTACGGATGATGAGAATTCATTTTTGGGGTTTTTTTTTTTTTTTTTTTTTTTACTAGTAATGGCGGTGATCTGCGATTTTTAGCGGTACTGCGATATTTCAGCGGACATGTCGGACTATTTTGACACTTTTTTGGGACCATTGGCATTTATACAGCGATCAGTGCTATAAAAATGCACTGATTACTGTGTAAATGTCATTGGCAGTGAAGGGGTTAATCTGCAGGGGGCGCTCTAAGGGTTAACGATGTTCCCTGGGCGTGTTCTTACTGTAGGGGGACTGCCCTATCTGGGGAAGGGAAGTGGTCACAGCCTTCGTATACAGGAAGGCTGTGATCACAGCCCTTCCCCCTTCACACAGAGCGGAGGTCCGTGTTTACTTACACGGACCTCCGTTCCTCCGCTCGGGGGGGGCCATCGCGGGTAGCCGGCGGCAATCGAAGCCGCCGCACCCACTCCCTGGCCCTCCCCGAACACAGTGAGCGTACGGGCGCGCCTCCGGCGGCGCGCGCGCTCACTAAGCTCGATCCCGCAGCCGCCGTCGTATGACGGCGTTTTGCGGGAACGAGCCACTTTGTCGCCGTCAATTGCCGACCAGCGGTCGGCAAGCGGTTAAAGGGAAGATGGTCTCCGATTTATTTAATACTGGCTACATTATTATGTATTTGTGTGCCAACACACACTCTTGGTCTGATTATTATTGGATGTGTTTTCATTGGTTGAGTTATAATTTTATATAGGCCTACTTACCTTGTCACATACAGAGGAGGAAATAATTATTTGATCCCCTGCAGATTTTGTAAGTTTTCTCACTTACAAAGAAATGAAGGGTCTATAATTTTTATCATAGGTGTATTTTAAATGATAGATCCAGACCATCAACCAAAAATCCAGAAAAAATACATACAACAAATGCTCTAAATTAAGTTGCAGTTCAGTGAGTAAAATAAGTATTTGATCCCCAAGCAAAACATGACTTAGTACTTGGTGGATAAACCCATGTTGGCAAGCACAAAGGTAAAATGTTTCTTGTAGTTGGTTAGAAGGTGTACACACATCTCAGGAGGGATTTTGGGCCACTCTTCTTTTCAGATCTTCTCTAAATCTTTAAGGTTTCTTGGTTGTCACTTGGCAACTTAAAGTTTTAGCTCCCTCTAAAAACTTTCTATAGGATTAAGGTCTGGAGACTGACTAGGCCTAGGCCACTCCATGACCTTAATGTGCCTCTTTTTGAGCCACTCCTTTGTTGCTTTGGCGGTATGTTTTGGGTCATTGTCATGCTGGAAGACCCATCCATGACCAATCTTCAGTGTTCTGGCTGAGGGAAGAAGGTTTTCACACAATATTTTACAACACATGGCCTCATTTATTGGCCCCTCAATGCAGCAAAGTCGGCCTGCACCTTTAGCGGAGAAACAGCCCCAAAGCATCAGGAGGAAGAAAAATGCTGACTATGACCCTAAGAACACCATCTCTACAGTCAAGCACAGAGGTGGAAAAATGATGCTTTGGGGCTCTCTCTCTTTCAGCATGACAATGACCCAAAACATACCACCAAGGCAACAAAGGAACAGCTCAAGAAGAAGCACATTAAGGTCCTTGAGTGGCCTAGCCAATCTCCAGACCTTAACCCTATAGAAAATTTATGGAGGGAGCTGAAACTTCAAGTTAGCAAGCGCTGGCTAAGAAACCTTAAAGTGTTTGTTAACCCCTTTAATGTGCAATTAGCAGCATGGTGCATTTGCTTTTTAAATTATCCCTCTGTATCTCCTACAATACCTGTTTGATAATGCCAGGTCTTAACTCCCCCCTGAGTGCAGACTCTGATTATCATGTCTGCTGAGCCAAGAGATCGTTGTCTGTGCATGTCTGCGTCACTAGTAGCTCTCCTGTTTTTCCTCTGTGTCTTCAGCTCTTCTCTCTGACTGCCTGCTCTGCTCTCATAATTAACATGAAATGCTTCCATCCCCTCTGTTTAGAACAATAAGTTCCCCTGTGTTTGTGTTAAATCATAAATATGCTTATCTGTACTGATAACACAGCGTCTTAGTACGATCATGTGACTCCTCAGCGCTGTCTCTCCTCTCTCCTCTCCTCCCCGGCTGATGTCAGTGGCAGTGCTCGGCCCCACTCTCAAGAATTGTTAGCTGAGCAGAGGAGAGGAGAGAGAAGGCAACTGATCATAGGAAGATGCTGTGTTATCAGTACAGATAAGCATATTTATGATATAACACAGACACAGGGGAACTATAGTAGTTACTAAAAGTAGTTTAGTACTGCAAAGCCCCCCGCACCGCTTCGCAGTACTCCCTGGGTGCCGGGTTACCATGTTCACCACGATATATGTGTGATTATGTTTTTTCTGTTTTTGCTCCAGATAAAGTGCGTCTAGGTAAGCGAACAAATTCTGCCACAAGCCCCTGACGAAAGGCTTGAACCTGAAACACGTCGGGCTCTTTTCCTCTTTCGTAGGACGCGGGATGATGTAAAAGAACACATACTCAGATTTGTGTGAGCCGGCTGGATGCTATTCGCTCACGATTTTAACAGGACATGTTACTCATGTAGAGATTAACCAGCCTAGTTGCCATATACACATCTTTATATTCTGTACTTGTGTGCAATAAATGTGGATTTGTTATATATAAATATGTGGTATTGATTTTTTCTGTTCCTCCACCTTTAAAGCACCATCCATAGGGGTCCTTTTTTGTTTTTTTTTGTTTATAGCGCAAAATATAAAAACTACAGAGGTGATCAAATACCACCAAAAGAAAGCTCTATTTGTGGGGAAAAAAAAGAAAAAAAATAGTTTGGGTACAATGTTGCACGACCACGCATTTGCCAGTTAACCACTTGCCGACCGCCGATCGGCATCTGACGGAGGCAAAGTGGCTTTGTAAGGCGAAACGCCGTCATACGACGGCGGCCGCCAGATCGCGCACAGTGAGCGCGCGCGCGCCGCCGGAGGCGCACCCGCGCACTCACTGTGTCCGGGGAGGGCCAGGGAGCGGGTGCGGCGGCTTCGATTGCCGCCGGCCACCCGCGATGCCCCCCCCCGGAGTGAAGGAGTGGAGGTCCGTGTAAATAAACACGGACCTCCGCTCTGTGTGAGGGGGAAGGGCTGTAATCACAGCCTTCCTGTACGTGAAGGCTGTGACCACTTCCCTTCCCCAGATAGTACAGTCCCACAGTCCCCCTACAGTTAGAACATGCCCAGGGAACACAGTTAACCCTTAGAGCGCCCCCTGCAGGTTAACCCCTTCACTGCCAATGGCATTTACACAGTAATCAGTGCATTTTTATTGCACTGATCGCTGTATAAATGCCAATGGTCCCAAAAAAGTGTCAAAATGTTCCGACATGTCCGCTGAAATATCGCAGTACCGCTAAAAATCGCAGATCGCCACCATTATTAGTAAAAAATAAATAAATAAATAAAAACCCCAAAAATGAATTCTCATCATCCGTAAACGCGACCACTTTTGCGCAAACCAATCAATAAACACAGATTGCGATTTTTTTTTATCGCAAATATGAGGAAGAATATAAATCGGCCAAAAACGGTGAAAAAAAATGTTTTTTTATTTTTTTTTTTGGATTTGTATTTTAGCAAAAAGTAAGAAATTTGTTTTTTTTTTGCAAAATTGTCGCTCTTCTTTTGTTTATAGCGGCGATCAGAAATGACGCAGCGGTGATCAAATACCACCAAAAGAAAGCTCTGTTTGTGGGAAAAAAAGGACGCAAATTTCGTTTGGGTACAACGTCGCACGACCGCGCAATTGTCAGTTAAAGCGACGCAGCGCCGAATCGCAAAAAGGGCTCCGGTCCTAAAGCTGGAAATCCTTCCGGTCCTTAAGTGGTTAAGGCGACGCAGTGCCGTATCGCAATAAATGGTCTAGTCATTAAGGGGGTAAATCCTTCCAGGGCTGATGTGTTTATAAAACAAGCAGTGATGAAAATGCTTTAATTCATTGCACTTTTGAGAATCGACTCCAATGCGAAAATGAGAAACAGCTACATTCGTTACCCATATCTCAGTGGTCATGTACCTTCTTTACCCCCTGTAGTTTCTCCCGCACACTCTCACCTTTATGAAGGACTTAGGCAGATCTTTCATGTTCAGCTGCAGTACATTTCCCAATAAAGGAAGAGGGGTGGGCCCTGGGGGCAGGTGCCAATATTTTTTATTTCTATTCCTCATTAAGAATAATATGAGACAGGTGACACAGAAAGCCAGGATCAACGTGTTAGAATCCATGAAATTCATTGGTCTTGGAATTTGCTGCCAATAACCCTGCCATGTAAAAAAACAAAGTATATTAAGAATGGACCTCACACAACACTGTTTATATGCATCATGTTATCATTTTATGTACCACAATCAGGGCCGCTGATAAGGCAGTACAGCCAGTGCTCCTGTACTGGGCCCAGGCCCCATCAGTTCAAAAAGGGGCCCAGTCATCTGCTGAGCAGGAGGGCTGGCTGTACTCTTATTGCAGACACCAATCCTCTTCTGCTTTCCCCTGCAATGCTGCCAGCTTCTCCCTCTGGCTGCACTGCAGTGGAATTGTTATTACATGCACCACATCCATCTGCTGTCCAGGCCCCCCCTGTGTGCACCTTTCCCCCACAGCACTGCTGGCTTGCTTCCTCACCTGCTGAAGCTGCTGCAGGCACACAGGGGGATGTTTTGGGATGGAGAGTGGAGGAAGGGGGGGGGGGGGGTTGGTAAATATATGATTGGCCCCTTCCTTTCCTGAATGAACACAGTGAGTGATCATTGCCAATCACCCCTGTGTCCATTCACCACTGAAGCATAGTAAACTGTGTTTACTATGCTTCAGTTTGTGTATGAGCAAGAAGCTTCAGGGCATTTCTAATTCATCCATCTTTGCAACTGAGGCTACAAAAAAGGGACTGATAAATCTACAGTTGTATGCAAAAGTTTAGGAACCCCTGACAATTTCCATGATTGTCATTTATAAATATTTGCGTGTCTGGATCAGCAATTTAATTTTGATCTATCAAATAACTGAAGGACACAGTAATATTTCAGTAGTGAAATGAGGTTTATTGGATTAACAGAAAATGCGCAATATGCATCAAAACAAAATTAGACAGGTGCATAAATTTGGGCACCCCAACAGAAAAATCACATCAATATTTAGTAGAGCCTCCTTTAGCAGAAATAACAGCCTAGCCTCTACACACTTCCTATAGCCTGTAATGAGAGTCTGGATTCTGGATGAATGTATTTTGGACCATTCCTCCATACAAAACATCTCCAGTTCAGTTAGGTTTGATGATTGCCGAGCATGGACAGCCCGCTTCAAATCACCCTACAGATGTTCAATGATATTCAGGTCTGGGGACTGGGATGGCCATTCCAGAACATTGTACTTGTTCCTCTCCATAAATGCCCCAGTAGATTTTGAGCAGTGTTTTGGGTCGTTGTCTTGTTGAAATATCCAGCCCTGGCATAACCTCAACTTTGTGACTGATTCCACAACATTATTGTGAAGAATCTGCTGATATTGAGTGGAATCCATGCGACCCTCAACTTTAACCAGATTCCCAGTACCGGCCCTGGCCACACAGCCCCACAGCATGATGGAACCTCCACCAAATTTTACTGTGGGTAGCAAGTGTTTTTCTTGGAACGCTGTGTTCTTTTGCCGCCATGCATAACGCCCCTTGTTATCACCAAATAACTCAATCTTTTTCATCAGTCCACAGCACCTTATTCCAAAATGAAGCTGGCTTGTCTAAATGTGTGTTTGCATACCTCAAGCGACTCCGTTTGTGGCGTGTGTGCAGAAAAGGCTTCTTTCGCATCTCCCACACAGCTTCTCCCTGTGCAAAGTGCGCTGAATTGTTGAACGATGCACAGTGACACCATCTGCAAGTTGATGTTGTAGGTCTTTGGAGGCGGTCTGTTGGCTGTTTTTGACCGTTCTCACCATCCTTCGCCTTTGCCTCTCCAATATTTTATGTGGCTGCCACTTCTGGCCTTAACAAGAACTGTGCCTGTGGTCTTCCATTTCCTCACAATGTTCCTCACAGTGGACACTGACAGCTTATATCTCTGCGATAACTTTTTGTAGCCTTCCTCAAAACCATAATGTAGAACAATCTTTGTTTTCAGGTCATTTGAGAGTTGTTTTGAGGCTCCCCATGTTGCCACTCTTCAGAGGAGAGTCAAAGAGAACAACAACTTGTAATTGGCCACCTTAAATACCTTTTCTCATGATTGGATGCACCTGTCTATGAAGTTCAAGGCTAAAGGCCCGTACACACAATCCGAAAATCGGACGAAAAATACCGCATACGATGCGATCGTACAATAATCGGATCGTTAGTACACAGCTTACGAGAGCCGATCATGACAGTTTATCAGATAATATTCGATCGGACAAGCATGAAAATTTTGATCGCATGGTGCCCGATCGTACGATTTTCGTTTAATCAGTACAGTTGTCGTCCGACAATACAATACAAATACACTACAACACATTACATCACTTCCGATTTTTTATTCTGTCGTATGAGAATATTCGTAACTTTACTACACTCTTCCGATTCGATCTGAGATTAGCATGCAAAAAAAAACGGACGATCTGTCGTCCGATTTTCGGATCGTGTGTACAGGGCATTAATGAGCTCACCGAACCAATTGTGTGTTCCAATTAATCAGTGCTAAGTAGTTAAATGTATTCCAGTCAACAAAATGACAAGGGTGCCCAAATTTATGCACCTGTCTAATTTCTTTTTGATGTATATTGGACATTTTCTGTTAATCCAATAAACCTCATTTCACTACTGAAATATTACTGTGTCCTTCAGTTATTTGATAGATCAAAATGAAATTGTTGATCCAAACACCCAAATATTTATAAATGACAATCATGGAAATTGTTAGGGGTTCCTAAACTTTTGCATACAACTGTATGTCCTCGGTGGGGGGCTGTTAGATAGGCTATAAGGGGCCCCATGATCTCTAACAGCATCAGGGGCATAACGATATGGGTTGCAGGGGTTGCGATTGCAACTGGGCCCTATGCTCCAGGGGGCCCGTGTGCCTTCCTTGTACACCTGAATAGGAGGGATTGGGGGGGTGGCATTTAGAGGAACCATTCTCCTCCATTTTCCTCCTAATGGAGGAGATTTGTTCCTCTATATGCTGCCCCCGACATGGGAAGAGCCAAAGATGGCAGTAAGGGGGCCCGCTGCAGAACTTGTGAAAGGGTGCCGCTGCGGGACCATAATAAAGGGACCCGCAATGGGAGTAAAGGACCCCAGGATCAGCGAGAAGAGGGAAGGGCCCCGGCCAGGGGGTAGGGGGGCCCTTCATAATTTCTTGCACTGGGGCCCTGAAGGTTCTAGTTACGCCTCTGAACAGCATGCCTGACCACAATTATTATTTAACACGACTGATCAGCAGTCTGACTTAATCAGATGCAATGTTCAGACAGAGGGCAGAGATTAAACTGTCTATGTCTGTAAATCCACATTCTTCATGTGGGAGTGACACTGTATTTCTGCAGATTTGTCAGATCTTATGCTGCAAGGTTGCATTTTTTTACAGAGCACGGTGATCAGGGACAAGGAAAATCTCTACATGGTGACTGCAGGCCTCCTAGACTCAACATAGCATTTTCATAATTGTATTGCGGATAGTGCTTCAGTTAACTTTTTAGCAGAGCAAATCAGGAAGGGTTCTCTTAGACTCCTTTCACACTGAGGCACTTTACAAGTGCTATTTAGCTAAAAATAGCACCTGTAAAGCACCTCAAAAATCCACCCCAATGTGAAAGCCCTGAATGCTTTCACACTGGGGCGGTGCGCTTGCAGGACCTTACAAAAAGTCCTGCAAGCCGCATCTTTGGAGCGGTGCGTTTTTTCAGCTTGTCTCCCTCAGCTCAGCATTCCTGAGGGAGGGGCTGAGCACTGCTGCTGACGTCAGCTAGAGAGAGAGCCCTACTGTGTTATCTATATAGATAAGAATATTTCTGATATAACCCTGACACAGGGAACTTATTCTTCTAATACAGAGTGATAGGAGCTTTTAGAGTTAATTATGAGATCAGAGAGGAAAAGCTAGGAGAGGAAGAGAGGGGGGAGGAGAAGACAGGCACACAGGAGATAGGAGAGCTGGGAGTTACATGCATAGACCACGGGGCTCTCAAGATAAGCTATGCACAAGGGGAGTCAGTACAGGGGGGGGGGGGTCATGACCTGGCATTATCAAACAGATATTTTAGGGGATACAGAGGGATAAAGCAAAAGCTGCTAATTGCATATTAACCACTTCAATACAGGACACTTATACACCCTTCCTTCCCAGACCAATTTTCAACTTTCAGCGCTCTCACAATTTGAATGACAATAACTCAGTCATACAACACTGCACCCAAACAAAATTTGCATCATTTTTTTCACACAAATAGAGCTTTTTTTTTTTTTGGTGGTATTTAATCACCTCTGGGTTTTTTTTTTTTTTGTGACATACGTGAAAAAAGAACGAAAACTTTGAAAAAAAACACTTTTTTCTTTGTTTCTGTGATAAAAGTTTGTAAATCTGTCATTTTTGCTCATAAATTTGGGTCAAAACCTATACTGCTACATATCTTTGGTAAAAAATAACCCAAATAAGTGTATATTATTTGGTCTGTGTGAAAGTTATAGAGTCTACAAACTATGGTGCCAATCATTGAAAATTGATCACACCTGATGCACTGATCTAATTTCTTGAGGCCCTGAAATGTCAGAAAAGAACAAATACCCCCAAATGACCCCTTTTTGAAAAGTAGACATCCCAAGGTATTTAGTATGAGGCATGGCGAGTTTTTTGAAGTTGTATTTTTTCCCACAATTCTTGGGAAATTTTTTTTTTTTTCAAAAAATTGTCATAACAACAAGTTATTTCTCACACACAGCATATGCATACTTACAATTACACCCCAAAATACATTCTGCTACTCCTCCCAAGTATGAGGATACCACATGTGTGAGACTTTTTCACAGCCTGGCCACATAGAGAGGTCCAACATGTAGGGAGCACCATAAGGCGTTCTAGAAGCATAAATTAGACATCTAATTTCCTGACGACCTATTACACTTTTGAAGGCCCTGGAGCACCAGGACAGTGGAATTATCCATTTTGGAAAGCAAACACCCCAACATAGATTCTATGAGGCATTATGAGTCTTTTGAGTGGTTCATTTTTTTCAACAAGTCTTCGAAAAACGCAAAAAGAAAATGAAAACGATTTTATTTTTACACAAAGTGGTCAATTTATAAGGTATTTCTAACACATAGCATGTACATAGCAAAAATTACCCCCCAAAATATGTTCTGCTATTCATCTCGACTATGGAAATACCACATGTGTGAGACTGTAACACAGCCAGGCCACATAGAAAGGTCCAACATGCAGGGAGCACCGTCACGCGTTCTAGGAGCATAAATTACACATAAAATTTCCTAAAGACCTATTACAGTTTTGAAGGCCCTGGAGCACCAGGACAATGAAAACATATTTTTTTTACACAAAGTTGTCAATTTATATGATATTTCTAACACATAGCATGTACATAGCAAAAATTACCCCTAAAATACATTCTGCTACTCGTCCCGAGTATGGCGATATCACGTGTGTGAGACTTTTACACAGTCTGGTCACATAAAGAGGTCCAACATTGAAGTAGTACCTTCGGGCATTCTAGGAGCATAAATTACAAATCTAATTTCATTCCTACCTATCCCACCTTTGAAGGTTCTAGAGCACCAGGACAATGGACTTACCCACAAAATGACCCCATTTTGAAAAGCAAACACCCCAAGGTATATTCTATGAGGCATGGGCTGCAGATAGATACTCGGGTACTCTGATGGGCTGCAAACAGGTGCTCGGGTACTCTGATGGGCTGTGGATAGGTACTCTGGTACTCTCATGGGCTGGTGACAGGTACTCGGGTACTCAGATGGGCTGGTGACAGGTACTCAGGTACTCAGTTGGGCTGGTGACAGGTACTCAGATGGGCTGGTGACAGGTACTTGGGTACGCTGATGGGCTGGTGACAAGTACTCGGGTACGCTGATGGGTTGGTGACAGGTAATCGGGTACTCTGATGGGCTGGTGACAGGTACTCAGTTAATCTGATGGGCTGGTGACAGGTACTCAGGTACTCTGATGGGCTGGTGACAGGAACTCGGGTACTCTGATGGGCTGGTGACAGGAACTCGGGTACTCTGATGGGCTGGTGACAGGAACTCTGGTACTCAAATGAGCTGGTGACAGGTACCCAGGTGACAGGTACTGGGGTACTCAGATGGGCTGGGGACAGGTACTCAGATGGGCTGGTGACAGGTACTTGGGTACGCTGATGGGCTGGTGACAAGTACTCGGGTACGCTGATGGGTTGGTGACAGGTAATGGGTACTCTGATGGGCTGGTGACAGATACTCAGTTAATCTAATGGGCTGGTGACAGGTACTCAGGTACTCTGATGGGCTGGTGACAGGTACTCAGGTACTCTGATGGGCTGGTGACAGGTACTCAGGTACTCTGATGGGCTGGTGACAGGAACTCAGGTACTCTGATGGGCTGGTGACAGGTACTCAGGTACTCTGATGGGCTGGTGACAGGTACTCAGGTACTCTGATGGGCTGGTGACAGGAACTCAGGTACTCTGATGGGCTGGTGACAGGAACTCTGGTACTCAAATGAGCTGGTGACAGGTACCCAGGCACTCTGATGGGCAGGTGACAGGTACTGGGGTACTCAGATGGGCTGGTGACAGGTACTTGGGTACTCAGATGGGCTGGTGACAGGTACTCAGATGGGCTGGTGACAGGTACTTGGGTACGCTGATGGGCTAGTGACAAGTACTCGGGTACGCTGATGGGCTGGTGACAGGTAATGGGTACTCTGATGGGCTGGTGACAGGTACTCAGTTAATCTAATGGGCTGGTGACAGGTACTCAGGTACTCTGATGGGCTGGTGACAAGTACTCAGGTACTCTGATGGGCTGGAGACAGGTACTCAGGTACTCTGATGGGCTGGTGACAGGAACTCGGGCACTCTGATGGGCTGGTGACAGGTACTTGGGTACTCTGATGGGCTGGTGAAAGGGTACTCGGGTACTCTGATAGGCTGGTGACAGGTACTCGGGCACTCATATAGGCTGGTGACAGGTACTCGGGCACTCATAGGCTGGTGACAGGTACTTGGGTACTTTGATGGGCTGGTGACACATACTCGGGTACTCAGATGGGCTGGTGACACGTACTCGGGTACTCAGATGGGCTGTGACAGGTATTCGAGTACTCTGATGGGCTGTGACAGGTACTCTGATGGGCAGGTGACAGGTACTCCGGTACTTTGATGGGCAGGTGACAGGTACTTGGGTACTCAGATGGGCTGTGACAGGTACTTTGATGGGTAGGAGACAGGTTCTCTGGTACTTTGATGGGCAGGTGACAGATACTCCGGTACTTTGATGGGCAGTTGGCATTTACTCCAGTACTTTTATGGGCAGGTGACAGGTACTCGGGTACTTTGATGGGCTCTGACAGGTACTCGGGTACTCTGATGGGCTGGTGACAGGTACTCCGGTACTTTGATGGGCAGGTGACAGGTACTCTGGTACTCTGATGGTCAGGTGACAGGTACTTTGATGGGCTGTGACAGGTACTTTGATGGGGGTGGTGACAGGTCCTCTATTACTGGGCGGGCAATCAGTGTGCTTAGTGTAAATAAGCTGTCCGCAATCTCCTCCTCACACACATTTGTTTGTTGACATTCTGTGACTGGCTGTGATTAGACACAGCCGGTCACGTGGTAAAGAGCCAATTTCATTGGCTCTTTATCCTGATCGGGGTTGGGCTTTGTCCGAGGGAGCGCGCATGCGCTGATGCGTTGATGCACAGGAATGCTGGAAGTGATCAGCTGGGATAGGACACAGCTGGTCACGTGGTAAAGAACCAATTTTATTGGCTCCTTACCCCAATCTAGGATGGGCTGAGTCCTGAGGGACATGCCCGATCCCCGATCATATGATGTCCACCCAGGATGGGGAGTGCACCTTGCCGGCGTATTATTACAATACGCAGGAGAAGCATGTTTTTTTTTTGGGGGGGGGGGGGGGTTAACAAACGCTTTAAGGCAGTGCTGGAAAATAATGGTGGCCACACAAAATATTGATACTTTGGGCCCAATTTGGACATTTTCACTTAGGGGTGTACTCGCTTTTGTTGCCAGCGGTTTAGACATTAATGGCTGTGTGTTGAGTTATTTTGAAGGGACAGCACATTTACACTGTAAGGGTCCTTTCACACCAGCGGACGGGCTCCATCCATCCTTTGATCCCCGCTGAGCCGGCGGATGACAGGACCGTCTCTGCACTCGGTGCAGAAACAGACCAGTCAGAGCTCCATTCTCCTCTATGGGGAATCGGATGAAAACGGACCGTCTGTCCGTGTTCATCCCATCCGATCCGCCAGATGGATGGAAAATAGTGTTTCCATCCATCTGTGTTTAGCAGATCGGATGGCAGCAGACATGTCACCGTTGACATCCGTCGTTCCATAGAGGACAATGGAGTGACCGTTCAGGTCTGCCTAAAAAACTGACAGGCGGACCCAAACGATCTGCTGGTGTGAAAGGACCCTTATACAATCTGTACATACACTCACTACTTTACATTGTAGCAAAGTGTCATTTCTTCAGTATTGTCACATGAAAAGATATAATAAAATATTTACAAAAATGTGAGGGGTGTACTTACTTTTGTGAGATACTGTATATGTGGTGTCCAGGAACTGTTTTTTAAACCTGGGCTCCACTTATAAGTGTTTTTTTCACCGACAACCCGGTCTCAGTGCTGGGAGCACATAATCACCGATTGGATATCTCAGTGACAACTCACTTTGTAGCTCTTCCCTGTGTTGTCCCTCCTCTGAGAAGAAGAGAAACAATAGACATGTCTGGTAGCTAGGAGTAAGGCCTCATACACACGAAAAAATAAGCAAAAAATCTGTGGTTTTTTTGGTGGTTTGCATCGGCGTTAGTGAGCGTCGGCGTCAATAGGCTTTTTTTTTTAAAAAAAATAAGTCCTCTGCTACTTTTCAACCTAAAAACACCAGCGTCAAAAAACACCGGTTAACGCCGGTACGGCGCTAGTGAGCGTTGTGCCGATTAGCGTCAAAAACTCCAAAACGCTACAAACTCAGAACGCACTGGTCTGGCATTCTAGAAACAGCTCCCTAACGCCGACGCCCTCTACTGCTCAAAAACGCCAGCATTTTTAGAGGGCCATTGAATAACATGGAGAGCTGCAAAAAAACGCCAAAAAACGCCCGTGTGTATGAGCCCTAAAAGTCACATTGTATCTCTTCCTCTAAAAAAAAAAAAGTATTTTAACAGCATAAATAAATAGGAACTAGTTCAATGCTTTACCCAGCTTAGTTAGTGTGGGGGTCAGTGAGGTTGATTAAGTCTACATGCACATGGGACGTTTTTGAACCTTCCCTTAACGACTCAACTTGACAGCTAGAAACCGACGTTAAAAAACATTTGTTTAGCTGTGTTTTCGTCTAGGAGTGTTTTTTTTTTGTTAAATGAAAAATGTCTGCAAACGAAACGCTCCTATACTCGGGTTACTGCGTTTAGGCTAGGGTTGCCACTTTTTCTTCAAGCCAAACCCGAACACTTTAGCGGTGCACAGTAAATTTTTTTTTTTAGTATACATTATAGGATTGTAACAGACCAAGGACACCTTTAGGCACTCCAAAGAGAACAGTAATGCGGCGCACATAGTGCTCCCTCACCCTCCTGTCAAGCCCTGTTCCAAGCCACATTCTTGTCTGAATAATGTGTCCAGGTTTCAGGTGGACTGAAACCTGGACACATGATTGAAAACCCTGACTGTCCAGGTGAATCCCGTACAGGTGGCAACCCTAGTTAGGCGCGTTTAGGCACCATTCACACAGGGGCGACTGTCGCTCCGACTTGGGTAGCCTCAAGTCGCCCCAGGTCGCTTGACATCTGAAATCCCATTGAAATGAATGGGAGCCGTCTTAATGTACACTACTGAAGTCGGAACGACTTCAGGAAAGGTTCCTGTACTACTTCTAGGCGACTTCTATCCGACTTGTGCCCATAGAATTGAATAGAAGTCGCCTCCAAGTCGGATCACCATCTATATAAAAGCGACTTTGTAGTGAAAAGAATAGAATTTATTTTTAGGCAACCCCCTCCCTCCCTTTTCTGATTGGTCAAGGCAAAGTCGCCTGGAAAAAGTCGTGTTGTAAAGTCGCCTCAAGTCCCTGGAAGTCGCGCTGGAAGTCGCGCTGAAAGTCGCGCTGAAATTGCCTAGCAAAGTCGCGTCGAAGTCGGGTC
>BLSH010479165.1:289931-305290 GCA_018402905.1 Glandirana rugosa | reverse complement strand
CTGGATTTCTCCTTTGAAGCTTCTCATACAGTCCATCATGTCAGCGTGCAATGAACTGCGTAGGGAGACTAACATGTCTTTCAATGTGGTGTCCGAGATGGGTTGGTTGGAGGTGGAAAAGGCATTAATGGTGCCGCTCAGTTCTCTGGTGTCTTCTAAGGATTCCTGGTATGGACTGATCTTATTATGGGATATGTCATCGGACAGTCTGGGTCTGGATTTTGCCGGACTGCGAGATGTTGGCGTAGATGCCTCTGGAGAGCATCGAACAGGGCCTCCCTGAGAGGGAGGACTGGGTGTCCCGGACGCAGTGCCGAGTGAGGAGGACGGAGATTTTCCCCCCATGCCGTCTTGTGGAGGGCTTCTTACGTTTGGGGAGAAAAAGTCTTTTAGTTTCTTCAGTTGTGTGGTGTCTTTTTTTTTGCGTGTCATAGCAGTGCAGTTTGAGTGGTATTGCTGTCTATGGAGCAGTGGTTTGAATTGTATGTTCCCCTTGGGCAATGCTGTGTTCAGTGCTGTGGTGGAGATTATGTTAAATGTTCATCATATAGTGCGCTGTAGACCAAATTTCGTTCCAAGGTGGGCAGCCTAGGGTTGTATTGGTGCTACATTGTCTCTTCCACCTTTTTTATCTCCTCTCCAGGGCAAGGATGGCAGAGATTTCAGCGTTGGGCAGACCTGGGAGTAGCAAAATGGCCGCCGCTTGGGACTTCCACAGGCCGCACCGGATCCCCGGTCTCGCCTAGTGTGGGTCCCCGGGACGGGTCTTGGGCCGCGGTCTGCTGGGTACCCTTCAGGGGCCATGTTGGATCACTCCACAGGCTCAGGTCCCCCTCTAGGTGTGGCAGGTTTAGGTGGTGGCGTTCCGGGAGGGTGTCTGCTTATGTGTGGGGCGTGCAGAGACCTTGGAGTGTCGTTGGGACGCCCTGTACCCGTTGCGGGTATTTTGGAGCAGTAACGTGTGGTCTGTGGCCTGTGGAACAGTTCTAGGGTCCCCGGTGTTAGAGGGCTGCCCGGGGGAGCTGTTGTCTTACCAGATCCCGCGGTCTCTGGCGAGCTGCTTGACAGGGCCTCCAAGATGGCGCCGATCTCCTCGCTCCGCACCGAGTGCGGCCTGCTGGTAATAGTTCACCGCCGTATCCGGCGGTATCTTCCCGAGAGTGGGCTCAAAATGCAGCCCGCAGCACGGAGGGACCATTCCCGTTGGTGTGGGTACCGGATCAGCGATGTGGAGTTTGGATGCCTTAAGATTGTACAGCGGGGCTCTGGAGCTGTGGAGAGGCACGTCTTCCCTCACCGACGTCCGGCCACGCCCCCTGAAACTGAGCTCTTGATCACATTGAACAGCACTGGCTCCAAGACAGAACCTTGGGGCACACTACTCATAACTTTAGACCATACAGACAATGAGTCATTTATCACTACTCTTTTGGCACGTTTATATAACCAGTTTCTTATCCATGTATATTCATTTATCTAATAAGACTTCATGTGACCCATTCCTGGTGTCCAAAAAAGTTTCTTATACTGTGTTCCTGATGGTTCACAGTTGTGAGCTGTGCGGCTTCTCATATAACCTTCTGTGTGAAAATCATGTCCCCTTGAAGGGTGATGGGAATTCCAACTTTTCTGCACTTTAGTGTTGTCCAATAAACCCTGATACTCTTTATATCCCATAATGCCTTAAGCCTTACTAGATCCCTCTCCAATCTCATGTGCTCGAGTTATAACATCACAGCCACTACTTTGTTTGATTGTCAGCTCTTGTCTGTACAACATCTCAATGACATGTGCCAGGGTACCTGCATTACAAAGTGAACTGTGGTTTGAGGATGTTGTAGAAGAACAATGTGTGAGAAGACCTAAAGAAACAATTTTACGTTAGTCGGTCTTTGGAAGGCGCAGGGATCAAAATCTAAGTTTTTCACCATTTTATTCCGTTGAAATGTGGTACTAGTAGAATGTAGTGTAGAGGTAGTAGTAGTAATGCAGCAATTATTCTTGAATAACTATGAATTTGTGCTCTCAACAAAGGCCCAGGAGGAAATGGACCATGCGATTGGTCAGGACCGCTGTCCCTCTATGGAAGATGCCATATATGGACGCTCTCATCCATGAGATTCAGAGTTTCAGACATTGTGCCCCTCGGAGTTCCCCATTCAAGAGCCCAAACCATTATTTTTAGAGGCTACACCATCCCAAAGTGTGCAGAATTATTCCTGGACATTAACAATCTATGTCTTTCTGTGAACTCTATAATCCATGTCATGGAAATGTTAGTGTACTATTAACATAATAACATACAGAAATGTAAAAAAAAAAAAAAAAATGTAATTCAGTAATATGTATCCTGCAGAACATCACAGAGTACATGAAATCAAAACCCAGTAGTCCCCGCCACACAGGAGCTTATAGTGGTCACATAAGCAATAACACACAGCAGGGCCAATTAAGTTAAAAGCTACTTAAAATATCCTTCAAGCACTGTTAGGCAAGTCAGTTTTGGGTGATATAGCAATAACAGTGGACATTTTACACTCACACTTTTGCCCAGACACTTTTTCATCAATCTCTATGGAACAACTCTTCTCGTTCCTAAACCCTATCCCAATTACATCCAGGGCCATCTTATCCAGCTGGCATGGGTCTTCGCAAAGGGGGGCAAGGGAGAGCAAGAACCCCCCCAGAATCAGGGATTGGATCGGCACTTACTGTTACATTCAGCAGCAGCACCAGCAATTCACATGTATGTAGAAAAGTTAAAAAGTTAAAATCATACTCACAAGCGAGCTGTAAAAACAGGCATGTCATGCATTGCAAAAACCTTCGTGTCCATAACCACATGTGTTATGCAGTTGACGTCTCACACAAAGAGAAAATGGCTAACGCGTTTCAAGGTATAACCCTCTTCTTCTGAGGCTCTGTGGTTATGGGCGCAAAGGTTTTTGTAATGCATGACATGCCTGTTTTTACATCTCGCTTGTGAGTATGTTTTTAACTTTTTAATAAATTTAAACCTGAGTATAATGTGCTAAGCCAGTGTGCCATTGTCTCTTTGTGTCTTTGCTACAGTGTTTCTGGCCTTACCCCGGTTCATCAGTGGCAGCAAGGCAGAACATTATCCACATCTATATAATTTAAATCAGCCGAGACTATGTTTGAGAGGCCTCCCCTCTGAGCGCAGGAAGGAGCTTTTGTTTATTCACATGTGTGTTCCTGGTCCCGGGCACCTTCATTCCTGGAGAATGCAGTGTACCGGAATGAAATAGAGGACACACTACTGATTTCTGGAAGTTTGGCACTGGTTGCTAGGGCTGCCCTGCCTGGCATCTAGCAACCAATGACAGAATCAGAGTCTCAGTGAGGCCGGGTGGAGCAAGGCCTGCATCTAGTGATGCACTCTGCACTGTGTCCTGAGACTGTTTCACTCTCTCCACCCACCTCTTCCTTCTCTGGCCATGGAGCCCAGGGACTTGCAGGCAGCAGGGCAGGAAGGGACTGATCTTCTTTAGTCTCCACCCACCTCCTACTTCGGCGCTCGCGGGTCTCGCCCACCACCCATTGGCATTGATTATATTGGCTAAGAGATCAATCCGATTCCACTGCTGCCCTGACTTTTCCTTCCGTCCGATGATCCGCGATCTCGCAGCCGCCATCAAGTGGCGGCGGTTCGCGATATTGAGCCAAGTTGCTGCCGTCAATCCACAGCGGGCGGTCGACAACTGGTTAATATTTCCAAACAAAATGAAGGTTTCCTATTTAGAATAATAAGTTGTCAGGTTAGTAAAACAGGGATATCAGAACCGATTCAATCATAGAGTTTGTAGTGTACATAGATATGCAAAACAATGGGATAAAGGAATATTCCTGAATATTGTTTTGTCTCATTGTTACTGTAAAATTGTGTAAGTGCATCAATGCAGTGCATGTTATCTCAGCTTGCAGAGCTTGGATTCATTGAATGAGTTTACCAAAAATGTAAATATTGCAGAATATACAGCCTCATGCTACATAACTATGCTCCAGTTCATGCTGAATAAACTAAATTAATCATTTATCTTAAATAGAAAACTATCTTTAGATAGATTTTTACTCCAAAAGCATTTTATCAAAATAAATTTGATAAAAATCAAAAAAATCAATATAAATCAAAAAAATCTGATTTTTAGATTTTTAAAAAAAAAAAATCATTGATTTTTATAAACCCTGGTGGACGCCCATGGCAGTAGGCACTCCTGGGCACTGCCCAGGGGCCCCAGGTGCTCATTGTGCCACATTAGGGCCCGGCTTTTACCTAGGGGTATGCTGCTGGCACTGAGGTGCAAATACGTTCTTCCACTGCACAAGGTCTGGATTATCCAACTCCTCCAGCTGCAACCCCTCTCCTTCCTCACAAAGCCCTTTCCATTTCAGTTAATTTCACTTATTACTGCTACACTGGGCCGGCTCACTTCCTGCTTCATTCCTTCTCCCTATGTCTACACTTCCAGTGTGCAGTGAGTCAGACACATTCACACCAATCTGATCCTCCTCCCCTCGCCCCTGTTAAAATGTTACTAAACCCACAACAGTAAAATCAGTCTGTATATGCAGTAAAGCATGCTTGCTATACTCAGTGTGGAAGCTAAGGGGTTAATCCTCTACATTGTGTAAAAAGGCTGTTTGATCCTGTCTTTCTTGATCCTTCCCTTCTTCCACAGTCCCCAATCCATCTGCTGATAGTACAGAGCCTTGGGGGGGTTACTCTACACATGCTCAGTTTGGTGTGTATTGCTTGAGATTTTTTTTTCTTTGGAGGGTGCATGTGATCAGCACAGGGCCAATCAGCACTATCCAGACAGAGGGCCAGGGATCCTGCAGCCTCATAGGACAGTCAGAGTAGAATCAAAACGCCTCCTACAATAAGGTGACCTTTTTTTTAAAATGAAATCCAGGGACATATTTTTTTTTTTTATTAGCAAATGACACAGAACTGTATAATACACAGAGCTCTGGGCAGAGGACTGCATAATACACAGAGCTCTGGGTACAGGAGTGCAAAATACACAGAGCGCTGGGTACAGGACTACATAATACACAGAGCACTGGTTTCAAGACTGCTTAATACACAGAGCACTGGACACAGGACTGCATAATACACAGAGCGCTGGGTTCAGAACTACATAATACACAGAGTGTTGGACATAGGACTGCATAATACACAGAGCGCTGGGTTCAGAACTACATAATACACAGGACTCCATAATACACAGAGTGTTGGGTTCAGAATTGCATAATACACAAAGCGCTGTGCACAGGACTGCATAATACACAGAGTGTTGGGTTCAGAACTGCATAATACACAGAGTGCTGGGTACAGGACTGCATAATACACAGAGTGCTGAGTTCAGGACTGCATAATACACAGAGCACTGGGTACAGGACTGCATAATACACAGAGCACTGGGTTCAAGACTACATAATACACAGAGCGCTGAGCACAGGACTGCATTATACACAGAGTGTTGGGTTCAGAACTGCATAATACACTGAGCACTGGGTTCAAGACTACATAATACACAAAGCGCTGGGTACAGGACTGCATAATACAGATTGCTGGGTACAAGACTGTATAATACACAGCGCGCTGGGCACAGGACTACATAATACATAGAGCACTGGGTACAGGACTGAAAATTGCACAGAGCTCTGGGCACATGACTGCATAATACACAGAGCACTGGGTACAGAACTGCATAATACACAGAGCGCTGGGTACAGGACTGCATAATACACAGAGCGCTGGGTACAGGACTGCATAATACACAGAGCGCTGGGTACAGGACTGCATAATACACAGAGCGCTGGGCACAGGACTGCATAATACACAGAGCGCTGGGCACAGGACTGCATAATACACAGTGTTGGGTTCAGAACTGCATAATACACAGAGTGCTGGGTACAGGACTGCATAATACAAAGAGTGCTGAGCTCAGGACTGCATAATACACAGAGCACTGGGTTCAAGACTACATAATACACAGAGCGCTGGGCACAGGACTGTAATATACACAGAGTGTTGGGTTCAGAACTGCATAATACACAGAGCATTGGGTTCAAGACTACATAATACACAAAGCGCTGGGTACAGGACTGCATAATACAGATTGCTGGGTACAAGACTGTATAATACACAGAGCGCTGGGTACAGGGCTGCATAATACACAGAGCGCTGGGTACAGGACTGAATATTGTACAGAGCTCTGGGCACAGGACTGCATAATACACAGAGCGCTGGGTACAGAACTGCATAATACACAGAGCGTTGGGCACAGGACTATATAATACACAGAGCTCTGAACACAGGACTGCATAATACACAGAGCACTGGGCACAGGACTGCACAATACACAGAGTGCTGGTTCAGGACTATATAATACACAGAGCGTTGGGCACAGGACTGCATAATATAGAGAGTGCTGGGTACAGGACTGCAGAATACACAGAGTGCTGGGCACAGGACGACACAATACGCAGGAGGGTGTTAGGCATAGAGTGCAGGGTTCACAGGTTTGCTTTGCATAGAGGACACTTCTGCCCCCACATCCATAGCTCCCCTCTGCACCCTTCTCTCACAGATTACCTCTGCAGCCACATTTTAGCCCTTCCCCCACAACAGATCTCCACACAGTCAATGTTTGGCTCTGCCTCTCCTCCACTGAAAAGCAGAAGGAGCAACAGTAAGATTGTCCAGCAGGGGACATTGGCATCCGAGCCACCAGGCTGTTTCTCAGCCAGCATGGGATGCCCTGTTTATGTTAATCTGGCCCTGAATCCGGGGACAAAACCGGGGACAGATTTGGTATGGGGACAGATTTGGTATGGGGACAGAGTCCTCAATCCGGGGACTGTCCCTGGAAACCAGAGACGTCTGGTCACCCTATCCTACAAGCTTTAACCAGACACCAATTGAAAACAATTTCACCAGATATAGTGAATGCAGGGCAGTGGTGTATCATCCATGGGTGCAGGGTGTTCAGTGAACACGGGCCCTGAGGGGTGGGAGGCCCACTGTGCTCTGACCCACACTGCACCCATGGATGATCTCTCCCTGGTTGACAGCCGGGGATGATCGGTGCGGTGTGGGCTTGCACATGGGCCCACTAATTTCATGAAACTCCCCTGATGCAGGGTCCTGGGTTTAGTAATATTTTAACTTTATGTCCTCTCTCGTTTCTTCTTCTGCTATCTGCTCTCCTCTTCATAAATTTGCACTAAAAATATGGCTACAGCCTTCAGTCTCAGCTCTGCGCATTTCACACTAGTCCACACGTCTACCTGTTTTGCACCCATTCTATCTCAGCTCACTTTTTATCTCCTCCAACTGTCCTACACCCCAGCATGTTCACTGCAGCTCTTTAAACTGCCCATAGATGAGTAGTTTTCTTTTTTTACCCCTTCAGTCACTTGTATGAATGAAAAATGAATAGATCCCCCCATCCACACAACGTCCCCCACCAGGACATTGTATTCTGGCACTGTCTGAATACACTGACTATCATCAGCTTCACTTAAATTGGTTGCATTCAACAGACAGTACTGCCCACGTAATGCAATTAGTGGTGTTGGTAAAATCATGTCCCAACAACCTGTTTTTACTGCCCCCACAACCACAAGTCTAAATGAGGCCAGTAAAAGCATGCGGTTGAGCCATGGCCTTGCCATTCTTACCACCAATCTCAGGGCTGTATGCATGGCAAAAATGAACCACTTCAGCCCTGGAAGAATTTGCCCCCTTCCTGACCAGAGCCCTTTTTGCGATTCGGCACTGCATCGCTTTAACTGACAATTGCGCGGTCGTGCCACGCTGTACCCAAACAAAATTTGCGTCCTTTTTTTCCCACAAATAGAACTTTTTTTTGTGGTATTTGATCACCGCTGCGTCATTTCTGATCGCCGCTATAAACAAAAGAAGAGCGAACATTTTGCAAAAAAAAAACAAATTTCTTACTTTTTGCTAAAATACAAATAAAAAAAAAATATAAAAAAACATTTTTTTCATCGGTTTTGGCCGATTTATATTCTTCCTCATATTTGTGATAAAAAAAATCGCAATCGGCGTTTATTGATTGGTTTGCGCAAAAGTTGCTGCGTTTACGGATGATGAGAATTCATTTCTGGGGTTTTTATTTTTTACTAATAATGGCAGCGATCTGCGATTTTTAGCGGTACTGCGATATTTCAGCGGACATGTCGGAACATTTTGACACTTTTTTGGGACCATTGGCATTTATACAGCGATCAGTGCTATAAAAATGCACTGATTACTGTGTAAATGTCATTGGCAGTGAAGGGGTTAACCTGCAGGGGGCACTCTAAGGGTTAACTATGTTCCCTGGGCGTGTTCTAACTGTCTTAGTGTTTGACTGGCAGGGGGAGGGAGTGATCACAGCTTCCATGTAGAGGAAGGCTGTGATCACTCCCTTCCCCCTCTAACAGAACGGAGGTCCGTGTTTACTTACACGGACCCCCGTTCTATCACTCCGGGGGGGCATCGCGGGTAGCTGGCGGAGATCGAGTCCGCCGCACCCACTCCCTGGCCCTCCCCGGACACAGTGAGCGCGCGATCTGGCAGCCGCCATCAGATGGCGGCGGTTTGCGCAGGAGAGCCACCTTGTCGCCGTCAACCTGCGGTTGTCGGTCGGCAAGTGGTTAAATAGCATTTCACCATGAATGGGGCTGCACCATAACTGCCCTGTGGCAGTTATGGTGGAGCAGGAAAAAAATGCTGACTTTGACTCTAAGAACACCATCCCTACAGTCAAGCATGGAGGTGGAAACATTATGCATTGGGGCTGTTACTCTGCTAAAGATACAGGCCAGCTTTGCCGCATTGAGGGGCCAATGGACGGGGTCATGTATTGTAAAATCTTGGATGAGAACCTTCTTCCCTCAGCCACAACACTGAAGATGGGTCTTTCAGCATGACAATGACCAAAAACATACTGCCAAGCCAACAAAGCACTGGCTCAAGAAGAAGCACATTAAGGTCATGGAGTGGCCTAGCCAGTCTCCAGACCTTAATCCTATAGAAAATGTATGGAGACTTTGGGGCTGTTCCTCTGCTAAAGATACAGGTCGGCTTTGCCGCATTGAGGGGCCAATGGATGGGGTCATGTATTGTAAAATCTTGGATGAGACCCTTCTTCCCTCAGCTAGAACACTGAAGATGGGTCGTGGATTTGTCTTTCAGCATGACAATGACCCAAAACATACCGCCAAGGCAACAAGGACCTTAATCCTATAGAAAATGTATGGAATGGAGGGAGCTGAAACTTGGAGTTGCCAAGGGACAGCCAAGAAACCTTAAGGATTTAGAGAAGATCTGTAAAGAAAAGTGGACCAAAATCCCTCCTGAGATGTGCGCAAATCTGGTCAATAACTACAAGAAACTTCTTACCTCTGTGTTTGCCAACAAGGGTTTCTCCACCAAGTACTAAGTCATGTTTTTCTTGGGAATCAAATACTTATTTTACTTACTGAACTGCAATTTAATTTTATAACATTTGTATCGTGTTTTTTTTGGAATTTTGGTTGATATTCTGTCCTTATCATTAAAAATACACTTATTGTAAGTGGGCAACAGTGGTGGCTGGTGTTTTTTTGTGGGGGGGGGGTCGGGTAACAACCCCCCCCGAGCGGCCGGCAGCACCACTGTTTGCCAATCGGTCCGGCACTTCCCCCATCTACGCGGGTGGCGGGCAGCGTGCAGCGGCTCTATGTCCTCTCCTCCATCGCCGGCTTCCAGTGTGCGGCGCCTCCCCTCCTCTCAGGCGTCCAATAGGATCGCCTGTCATTTCAGCCAAGCAAAACCCGTCTCCTGATTGGACGGGAGGAGGATCAGTGTTACAATAGCGAATATTCATTCGCTGTTATAACACACCTGGGTGGGCTCCGGACGCATCCTCTGCGCCCCAAGCCCACCCTATTTTGAAGCCTACTAGAGCCTCTGGCTCTAATAAGGTGCTTCAAGCCCCCCCACACTGGATTCCATGCATCCGGGGTCCTGAAAGAAGGCAGGCCCCCAAAGTGTAGCAAACTACATTGGTGCTAGCTAAGGCCTGGTGGACTACTGCTCCCAGCCCATCCTCCTCCAGGCCATCCCAGCCCTCATGGCTGCTCCAGCCTGCTCCTCTGCCCCGTGACACACTCTCCTGACTGGCTCATGACTTTCTCAGACTGCCCACTGTCTACTCCTTCCAGCTCCCAGGTTGTGTCACTCACCGACACCAGTGGATCCATTGCAGAGCACTTTTCCTGTAGCCTCTTTGTTGCTCTCCTGCTCCTTGATAGCCTCCAGGCCCAAGGTCACCCCCCCCAGACTGGGGACCCCCTCAGGCCCTCCGCAACCTCTGCTACATCTCCAGCTCTTCCACCCGACACTCTCCTCCCCCCAGCAGGCAGACCACAGTATTTAGAGAGGCCTGCCCCCTGCCAATCCAGGTTGGGGATTGGTCAGGGCTCCTTAACATACTTCAGAAAGCCCCACCTCCTCTCCCATCCCCCTTTTCCAGCACCTTCTGGAAACAAAGGAGAGGGGTTACCAAGGGTTGTTCCTTGCTGCAGTCTCCCCACTCTCCCTGTGCCACTCCCCTGCCCAAATCAAAACAACCTGGCCTGACCTCCAGTCAAGCCTGACTAAATTTACCTACACTTAACAAAAATCTGACACTTAGCACCTATCTACAATGGGGATGCTACATATATGAAGGGCATTAAATTAAGTATGGAGTGTATAGCAGTATTTACATGAAAGGAGAAATGAGCACATAGAGTATAACAAGGGGTTGAATGTACAGGAGAGGAGTTAGAAGGGTGTAACACTGGCCAGTAGATTTAGGAGAGAAGTGTGGAGTATATGACAGCGGGTAGTATGTTCTGGAAAGGAGTGTGGAGTGTATGACAGGGTGTGTGGAATGCAGAGGGTATGAAGGTAGATGGTGTTAACAAATCCTAATTCAATGCTCAATTGCTGCAGGACCACCAGACAGTGACATGCATAGAGACAGCAACTGGTGTTAGCTGCAGACACTGCACCCGTGCCTACCACCTTCCTGCACACTAACCCCTCTTACATGGCTCCCTGACACCTTAACAGCTTTCTCCCATCTCACAACATCCTGCCAGTTTACCTCCCCATAGACATCATGAAAGGAATTACTGTAGTTTACATCCCTACCGGAGGGATCTCCGAGGCAGGGCAATTATCTCCCTTCCCGTCTGCACATATCAGGCACAGCAGCCGGCAGTTGAGGTGCTCCGCCTCCACCTCTGAGCTCACTCTGCAACTGGAGCTAGAGCACACTGATTGAGCTTGCTGCAGAGTGCTGGAAGATGAGCGCTGTCATTTGTAGACACAGTCTTCTGTATTTACAAGTGACACTAGTAACTGGCAAACACAGGGCTGGTACCAGAAGTAACAGAACTCCATTCTGTCATGTTCCGGCTAAAAAAAAAAAAAAAAAAGCCCCTATCAGTTCAAATGTGCACATGGTGATTAGGATGAGCCCAGGCACATTTGGCACGCCCTGTACGCATGCCTATGGATCCCAGACAGACTCAATGATGTTGACATCAGGGCTCTGTGGGGGCCAAGCCATCACTTCCGGGACTCCTTGTTCTTCTTTACCCTGAAAATAGTTCTTATTAACATTGGCTGTATGTTTGGGGATGTTGTCCTGCTGCAGAATACATTTGTGGCCAATCAGACAGCCCCCTGATGGTATGGCATGATGGATAAATATCTGCCTGTATTTCTCAGCATTGAGGACACTATTGAACTGGACCAAATCTCCAACTCCATTTGCAAAAATGCAACCCTAAACTTGCAAGGAACCTTCACCATGCTTCACTATTGCCTCCAGCAGACACTCAATATTATACCACTTTCCAGCCCTTCAGTGAACAAATTTAACATTTTTACTCACCAGTCCAGAGCACCTGCCGCCATTTTTCTGCACCCCAGTTCCTATGCTTTCATGCATAAGTTGAGTTGCTTAGCCTTGTTTCCACATCAGAGGTATGGCTTTTTGGCCACAATTCTTCTATGAAGACCACTTCTGGCCAGAATTCTCTGGACAGTAGATGGGTGTGCCTGGGTCCCACAGGTTTATGTCAGTGATGGCACTGCTGGACATCTTCCAATGTAGAAGGCAAGTAAACATCTGCTGCATTAAGTTTCCTTGGTCGACCATTGTGTCTACGGTCCTCAGCGTTGCCCATTTCTTTCTGCTTCTTCAAAAGAGTTTAAATAGCACACGTTGAAACCCCAGTTTGTGCCTTGTTGCTGTGCTCAGTATTGCCATGGTGTATGACCTGTGACATTAAACTACCTTCCACAACCTCACATTAGTAGCAGTTTGGCTGTTCCCTACTTAAGCCCCCTACATAGCTGTTTCTGTTTCAGTTAATTACTGTTAAAACCTACATATGAATTTGATGATCTTTAGCACCTGCTTGGTATAATTGGTTAATCATACTCCTGACTATAATCCTACATTCTAATCCCTGACTTTGTGCAAGTGTACAAAGTATGCATGTGTAAGGATTGATGCTGGTTGAAGCCAAAGACGGCCACACCAAATAGTGATTTGATTTAGATTTTCTTCTGTTCTCTCACTTTGCATTTTGAAAATGAATTAAGCATTCTTACTTTACAGCATTTCTTCACACTGGCCTAAAACCTTAGTACAGTACTGTATATCTGATGGCAAGTCCACTTTCACTGAAATGTTTTCAAAAACTTTTGAAAAAAAGGCCCCTTTCAGATGTGGCAGAGTCCGTCAAGCGGATCTGCCTGCTCAGCGGGGATCTCTCCACTGGTCCCTGCTGAGCAGTAGGATCACAAGCTATGCAAAGTGAACATGGACACAGCTCGCTGTCCTCTATGGGGCGATTGGATGGAAATGGACCATCTATCCCTTTCCATCCAACTGTCATCCGATCCAATCTGCCGGACGCATGGCGAACATATCCCCATCCGTGTGTTTTTAGTGGACTGGATCGGATTGGATGCCGGCAGGTGTCTGTCCACTGACATCCGTCTCTCCATAGAGAGCTAAGTATGGTCCAATCAGGTCCACCTGGAAAATAGACAGATGGACCCGATCAGTCTGCTGGTGTCAAAGGGGCCTAAAAGGGCAGTATACAGAACAGTGATATACCCAAACCTAAAAAAACGATCAATCTGAGTTAAAGCTCAAGTTCAGCTTAAAAAAAAACAATCCCTACAGCTTTAGTCACATAATTTACCTGTAATGAAGGGTGTCCCACGTTATGCAGCCAACTAGATCCTGGATAAATCTTCTGTGCACGGATGCCTGTCCTCTTCCTGTCTTTAAACTTCTGATGCTGCAATAACAGCTCTGGGTCTTCAGGTAGAAAACATGGTCTGACAGAGACACACGCCCTCCTTCCTTCACCAATAAGAAAAAATGATTTCATTGATTACACTTTTTGTAACACAATCTGTGAACAGGGAGAGTCTGATTATCTACGTAATGCACAAATCATGTTACAAGCAATCTAATCAATAAAACAACTTTTATCAATTGAAAAGGAAGGAGGGGACATGTCCCCATCAAATAATTCATAATACTGTTCTGCCTAAAGAAGACCTGAAGCTGTTAACCATTGCAATACGTTCAGAGACGGGAAGAGAACAGGGCATCCCTGCAATCAATATTTCTCCATGGTCCAACTGCCTGCACAACATTGGGCATATTTCATCACAGGCAAGTGCAGTGCCTATAACTGTAGGGTTTTTGTTTTTTACTCTAAACATCAGCTTTAGGCCTTTGTCAGAGTTGTAATGAAAGTTGAATTTTTTATTGGTGGATGAGCTTTTCCTTATTTTGCTTTTTATAAAAAATAATGCATGTAATAACTATCATTTACTTTCCTGTTTCTGCTCATTAGGGAACCACCATATTTCCCCTTCTGACATCTGTTCTAAAGGATCCAAAGTACTTTCCGAACTCTTATACTTTTGACCCGGGTCACTTCCTGGATGAGAAGGGCAGTTTCAGAAAAAATGAAGCTGCCATACCATTTTCTATAGGTAACATCATATCTCTTGGTGATATGTAGGAAAAAAGTTTATTGAACAGAGCAAGTTACTGATCATCTAGAAACAAATGCAGAAACAAGCCCTAGGGGGCGTCTGGTGTTTCCTTTTCCTTGCCTCTAAACGTCCCCTTATGTCAGCCAACCTGTCGATCCGCACATTGCCGTTTAGAGAGGTTTAGAGGAAAGATCAATTTGTAAATGGATAGAAAACTGGCTAAAAGACCAGATTCAGAGAGTAGTGGTTAATGATTCTTATTCTGAATGGTCTAAGGTTATCAGTGGTGTACCCCAAGGTTCAGTGTTGGGACCCTTGCTTTTCAATATATTTATAAATGATATAGGGTCTGGGATTAAACGTACAATTTCAGTGTTTGCAGATGACACCAAGCTATGCAGTGGAATAACTTCCTTGCAGGATGTCTCCAACTTACAAGCCGACCTCAATGCACTGTCTAATTGGGCAACTATGTGGCAAATGAGGTTTAATGTTGATAAATGTAAAGTTATGTACTTGGGGGCTAAGAATATGCATGCACCGTACATACTAGGGGGAGTACAACTGGGGGAATCCATAGTGGAGAAGGATTTCGGGGTTCTGGTAGATCATAAGCTTAATAATGGTATGCAATGCCAAGCTGCGGTTTCCAAAGCAAGCAAAATCCTTTCTTGTATTAAGAGAGGTATGGACTCCAGAGATAGAGACATTATGTTGCCCCTGTACAAATCATTAGTAAGACCTCATCTGGAATATGCAGTTCAGTTTTGGGCACCAGTTCTCAAAAAGGATATTGGGGAACTGGAGAAAGTGCAGAGAAGGGCAACCAAACTAATAAAAGGCATGGAGGAGCTCAGCTATGAGGAAAGATTAGAGGATCTGAATTTATTCTCTCTTGAGAAGAGGAGATTAAGGGGGGATATGATCACCATGTACAAGTATATAAGTGGTCCATATAGTGAACTTGGTGTGGAGTTATTTACTTTAAGGTCATCACAAAGGACAAGGGGGCACTCTTTACGTCTAGAGGAAAAAAGATTTCATCTACAAATACGGAAAGGTTTCTTCACAGTAAGAGCTGTAAAAATGTGAAATAGACTCCCCCCCGAGGTGGTTTTGGCCAGCACAGTTGATTGCTTTAAAAAAGGCCTGGATTCTTTCCTTAATGTAAATAATATAACTGGGTACTAACATCTTTAGGTAAAGTTGATCCAGGGTGAATCCGATTGCCTCTCGGGGAATCAGGAAGGAATTTTTT
>BLSH010479165.1:265562-281119 GCA_018402905.1 Glandirana rugosa | reverse complement strand
TTTATTTTGGAAAAGAAACAGTTTAGTGAATTAAAAAAATACAAAACAGTAAAGTTAGCCCAATTTGTATATTATAAAATAGGATGTTACACCGAGTAAATTGATACCCAATATGTCATGTTTTAAAATTGTGGTACTTAAAAATCTCCATAGGTGACACTTTAAACATTTTTACAGGTTACATGTTTAGAGTTACAGAGGAGGTCTAGTGCTAGAATTGTTGCTCTCGCTCTAATGCATGTGGCGATACCTCACATGTGTGGTTTGAACACCGGTTACATATGTGGCCTGGGCTTAAGTATGTGATCGCTTCTGTGCGCAAGCACGCGGGGACGGGGGCACTTTAATTTTGTTTTATCATTATTTTTTACTTTTATTTTTTTATTTTTACACTGTCTCTTTAATTTTTTTTTTTTGATCACTTTTATTCCTATTACATGTAAACATCCCTTGTAATAGGAATGGTGCATGACAGGTCCTCTTTATGGAGAGATATGGGGTCAATATGACCTCACATCTCTCCTCCAGGCTGGAAAGACCGAGATCAGAAAAAAAAATATGATCCCGGCCTTTCCAGACCAGATGGTCATCAGTCATCTTCCTGACAAGCATCCGGCGGCGACGGATCTCTTCTCCCTGCCGCTGATCGTACGGGTGGCCCGGGAGAAGCACCAAATGGCGGTGGGAGGGGGGGATGTCCCCTTCCGCTGCCTATAAGAACGATCAAGCGGCTGAACTGCCACTATGATCGTTCTTATGGTGTAGGGAATCGCTGGCCGGAAAGAATATCTGAATAGTGCCTGTAGCTGCTGGCACCATTCAGATATCACCACTCAAAACCCCAGGATGTCCATGGATGTCCTATGGGCGTCAAGTGGTTAAGGGGGGGTGCTGTAGACTATGATGTAAGGGGGAGGTTTGGTGAGCAGAAACACCTTACACCAGAGTTCCAAGCCTTTCCCCTTACATCAGAGTCCACAGGGCACCCCTTACATCAGAGTCCACAGGGCACCCCTTACATCTGAGTCCCCCTTACCTTAGTGTACTCACTCATTGGAAGCAGGAGAGAGAAGGGAGGGTGAGGGGAAACTTCAGTCACAGACAATAGATGGTGAGCTCATTCACCTGAGGATGGAGGCTCAGGCATGGACACCTTTCATCCACGATGTATCTGCCAGTTGCTGTGCTTCAAACTTCAAGCCCACACATCCCATTCCCGAGGCACAGAGCTCTGGGGATTGCAATGTGGGTGGGCAGACAAAGTGGTAGGGGCAGGAGGAGGAGGAAATCAAGCCTACTCTACTCTCCTGTCCATGCTGTTCTACCAACAGATGGATTGGGAACAGTAAAAGAAAGGTGGATCAGAGAAGACAGGATCAAAAAACATTTTTATACAATATTGAGGATTAAGCCCTTAGGTTCCACAGTGAGTATAACAAGCATGCTTTACTGCATATACAGAATGATTTTACTGTTCTGGGTTTAGTAATGCTTTAACTTTTAATCTTATTTTATAACTGCTGTGAAATGTTATGCTCCAGTACATTCCTATAATACCCCTCATCTAAAAAATAATCTGTCTGTCATCAGTGCTTGCAGGCAAAAAATGAGTGATCTTTTATGATAAATACATGATTAGAATAATGATTATGAAAATGGTTTTATTGTGCAAAAGATTACTATATAAATTAGAGATGAGTCAAACCATCTGGCCCAGATCCTGCAGATTTACACTCACCGGCCACTTTATTAGGTACACCTTGCTAGTACCGGGTTGGACCCCCTTTTGCCTTCAGGACTGCCTTAATTCTTCATGTCATAGATTCAACAAGGCGTTGAAAGCATTCCTTACAGATTTTGGTCCATAGTGAGATGATATCATAATGCAATTGCTGCAGATCTGTTAGCTGCACATCCATGATGCAAATCTGCCGCTCCACCACATCCCAAAGGTGCTCTATTGGATGAGATGTGGGGAGTGTGGAGGCCATTGGAGTGCAGTGACCTCATTGTCCAGTGGTGAGATGATTGGAGCTTTGTGTCATGGTGCATTATCCTGCTGGAAGGAGCCATCAGAAGATGGGTACACTGTAGTAATAAAGGGATGGACATGGTCAGCAACCAGTTAGTGTCGGCTATATGTAGTATTTGTTTCTCGTCTCGTTACTCCAAGCGACCAGCGCGTTAGGAGATAACCAGAAAAGTATGGGGGGTATTCTATATACCTTGGTTGTAACGAGTGCTTATTTAAATTACTGTTGCCTTTCTATCATCTCAAATAAGTCTGACCATTCTCCTCTGACATCCTCTGTAAACCCTAGAGATGGAGAGAGGTAGAGACATAATTTTGCCCCTGTACAAATCATTAGTAAAACCTCACCTGGAATATGCAGTTCAGTTTATGGGAGATATGGGGGAACTGGAGAAAGTGCAGAGAGCTCCCTGTGGGGGCCCCCTACTGGCCCGGGCCCTTGGGTGATGCCCGAGTGCCTGAATGGTCAGTCCGTCCCTGGGCAGGGTGCTATGTTATTTTCAGGAAGCACCCTGCCAGTCCCTCCTACCAGCCTTAATATGTCTGCATTGCTTAGAAACAGGGCCGTCTTTTCACACGGGCTCTGAGGTTCCTCCACAGTGAATAGCATTGACATAAAGCAGGAGACCAGCGCGGCGGATGAGGGAAATTACTTACATAATTAGACTGGTTGAAAAAATGCACAAGTCTAGTTCAACCAATAAAAAGGGGAAAGCAAAAATAAACAAACAAACAAGAAAAATGTGCAATCCTACACGTGCAATCCTATACCCACAGTTGATCCAGAGGAAGGTGAAAAACCCCAGCAAAGCGTGATCCAATTTGCTCTAGCAGGGGAAATTCTTTCCTGATCCCCCAAGAGGCAATTATTTCCCTGGATCAACTTTATCTACAAATATTACTATCCAGTTCAGTGACGGTTGGTGTTTATTTTTTGGGGGGGTGGCAATCTGTCCACCATCCCCACCACCAACAGTCCCCCCACTTACCCCATCTAGGTCACAGGCTTCCTCCGGGCAGCGGGCGCGGCTCCTTCGTTAGCTTCACGGCCTCAAGCCTTCCCCTGCATCTTCTCCCTCCTCCTAAGCGGCCAATAGGATTGCCTCTCCTCTCAGCCAATCAGCTCTCAGGACCCACTTCCTGAGTTGGGATTGGTTGGGATGAGAATCAAGAAGACAATAGTGAATAATAATTTGCTATTGTCACACAACTGGGTGGGCTCAGGGCACAGTGCTCTGCGCCCCGAGCCCACTGTTTTTTTAAGCCAATTAGAGCCTCAGACTCTAATCATTTGTTTCTAAAAAAAACAAACATTGGAATCCATGCTCACTGCATGTAAATTAGGGGGTGGCACATGAATTAGGGGAGTGGTGGCCCTGCTCCCTGTATGGATGGGCCGCCGCTGATCCAGTTATACTGTGTGCATCTAGGAAAGAATCCAGGCCTTTCTTAACCTCCCTGGCGGTAATCCCGAGTGTGGCTCGGGGTGGAATTTCAGTACCATTAGCAGTAACCCCGAGCCACACTCGGGATTGCATTGCTGGATCCAGGCAGCGCTACTCACCTTGTCCCCTGGATCCAGCGATGTCCTCCTGTGGTGTCAGCGTGTCTGTCCGCCGCCAGATGACTCTGTGTGCCGGGCTCCGTTCCCTGCGTGCGTTGCGTCGCACGGGGACGGAGACCGGCGGGAATTTCAAAAAGTTAATTACACACAGTACATACAGTACACTGTAATCTTATAGATTACATTACTGTATGAAAACATTTCACATCCCCTTTGTCCCTAGTGGTTTGCCCAGTGCCCTGCATGCACTTTTACATTATTTATGTCATTCTCTCTGCCTGGAAACATGAGAATGTCCATAGCAACCAAAAAGTGTCCCTTTACGTCAAAAGTGGTTTTTGATCAGCTAAAAAACACGGATAGTAAATAAGAATTAGTAGTATATAGAATCTTCTGCGCTACTACCCTCCAATAAGTATCTAAACTGAAACGTTGAGATGTCAACCTTCTATTACTGCAATAATCCCTTTAGGGTGATAAGTGTCAATAGTGCTAGTGAAAAACTAAATATAACTAGTAGAACTGATTCATAAATATAGATACAGACTGCTGCAATACCTATTTATATTACACAGTGATAAATAGATAGTGGATCAGTGGGGTACAGCGCAGTACCCCACTGATCCACAGTAAATAAGAATCATTTGCAGAATTGAGTGATACTGATTTTTGGGGAAATTTATCATCAGAAACTGAAAGTGACAACAGCGACAATTCTGCAACTGAGCAAATTTCAGTGTTTTTGGTTTGATTACATTATTGAATACATTTTATTACTATTACGTTATTATTTTTGATGATTATTTTTAGTTATTTATCATATTATAAATTATGATTTCATTTATCAAACGTTATCATACCCGGGATGTCTACTAGACTCTTGTTTGGACAGATTTAAGTGAGTTATTCCTAAGAATTACAGGCCTACAATATAAAACGCCAAATTTGCATGCAAAATATTCATACCGCTTTCAGCACCAAAAATCTGAAATAATCATCCCGCCAGGGAGGTTAAAGCATTCTACTGAGCTGAACAGAAGCAGCTCTTGAGGGAGTCTATTCCACATTTTCACAGCTCTTACTGTGAAGAAGCCATTTCATATTTGAAGATTACATTTCTTTTCCTCCAGTCCCCCCTTGTCCTCTGTGATGACCTTAAAGTGAGTAACTCAACATCAAGTTCACTATAAGGACCACTTATGTATTTATACAGGGTGATCATCCCCCTTAATAAGTTCAGTTCCTCTAATACAGTGGTTCTCAACTTCGGTCCTCGGGACCCACCAACAAGCCAGATTTTAAGTATTACCTTGGGGAGATGCAGACTAGAACACTGCAATCACTGAGCAGCAAATGATATCACCTGTGATGTATTTCAGTTATCCTGCAAACCTGGCCTGTTCGGGGGTCCCGAGGACCGGAGTTGAGAACCACTGCTCTAATATTTCCTCATAGCTGAGTTCCTCCATGCCTCTTATCAGTTTGGTTGCCCTTCTCTGCACTTTCACTTTTCTATTCTTTTTGTGAACTGGTGCCCAAAACTGAACTGCATATTCCATAATGATTTGGGGATATCTCTCTCTCTGGAATCTATTACTGAAATCTATTACTGCAATCTAGTACCGAAATAAATCCATTTGTGGCTCACCCTGCAGCAGCTGAAAGGGAGCCTCCCTCCTGCATCAAAAAGAGCGACAAAAAGATTGGTTCCAGGATTTTTACCTTACCTGCCGCACTGCTATTACATCCATTGTGATAGCATGGGCCATGACTGGAATTTTGTTATGGGGAGATCTAGGGTCTATAAAACCCCAGATATCTCCTCTGGCCTCCAAAGTATCTAACAGCGGCTGCTGGTGTATAAGGGGTTCTTGCCGCCTCCCCGCCACTGAGAAGAAGGAAAAAAAAAAAAGTCAGCCCAGCCCCCCTACAGGAGGCGCCGGTATATTGACTTTTCTTTTTTTTTCCTCGGCTCCTTGCTGTCAGCTGAGTAGTGAGCCGATTGGTCAGTCATAAAAGACTATGTGTGTGCGCTGAACAGGCACACACACATAGTCTGATTGGCTGCTCCTGAGCCATTAGAGCCAATGACTCTCTGTCATTGGATGCTGTGGGCATGGGCAGGACTCTGGCGGATGTGCTGGCTGCGTGATTACTCATGCCAGGACTTCCGAGCAGACCGTCCACGAGGAGAGGAGGACAGTCCACTGCCAGCCAGGCTCCAGCCCGCTCTCCGCAAGCGCTGCCTCTGCACACCGTCAGCCCACTCTCCGCATGCCGATCTCTGCACACTGCCAGCCTGCATATTAGATGGGGTAAGTGCGGGACTTGTCCCGACTGTGGGGGGGGCGGCCGCCGCGAGCCCCTATCTGGGACCCTGTATACCCTATCTGGTGACTGTATACTCTATCTGGGACCCTGTATATCCTATCTGGTGACTGTATACCCTATCTGGGACCCTGGATACCCTATCTAGGACCATGTGTACCCAATCTGGTGACTGTATACCCTATCCGGGTCCCTGTATACCCTATCTGGGGCTCTGTATACCCTATCTGGGACCCAGTATACCCTATCTCAGGCTCCATATACCCTATCTGGGACCCAGTATATTCTTTCTGGGACCCTGTATACCCTATCTGGGACGCTGTATACCCTATCTGGTACCCTGTATACCCTATCTGGTACCCTGTATACGCTATGTGCGACCCTGTATACTGCTATCTGAGACTCTGTATACTGCTATCTGGGGCTCTGTATACTGCTATATGGTGATTCTGTATAGCCCTATCTGGTGACTCTGTATACTGCTATATGGTGACTCTGTATACTGCTATCTGGGACTCTGTATACTGCCATCTGGGGCTCTGTATACTGCTATCTGGTGGCTCTGTATACCCCTATCTGGTGACTCTGTATACTCCTATCTGGTGACTCTGTATACTGCTATATGGTGACTCTGTATACTGCTATCTGGTGACTCTGTATACTCCTATCTGGTGATGCCGTATACCACTATCTGGTGATGCTGTATACCACTATCTGGTGATGCTGGGCTGTATACTCCTGACACAAGGGGTGGAAACTATAAGGGGTGTGGTTTATGAAAAGTGGGAGGGGTCAAAAAGGAAGGGCGGGGTCTGGCGCCCCCCCCATCCTAAAATTTCACTAGCTGCCACTGGTATCTGATCAAACTGAGATTGGTGTGATCAGATGTTGGACAAGTCGGTAAAGGCTTGTCAACTAACAAATCGAAGTGGTGAAATCCTGTGTCTCGTCATAGCCCTCTACATTTGTCAGTCAGATATCTATGACACAGCACATTTTAGAAGTTTGAACTCAGTTAGATATTTCAGCTGCCGAAGTGTACACAGCTAGTGAATGGGGGAGGGTACAACTGTACAATGCTTTTGAGTTAAAGACCTTTATACAGGGAAGGTCCGGTCTGTACAACCATGCAGCTTTTTAAATACAGTAACTTTGTAATACTCTCCAAGCACTGGATGACCAGACACAACACGGTAAGCATGGCTGGGATAAACTGCCAGCATATCAACAAGAACAGTGGAGGCACTTGGTTGCCTCCACTGTTCTTGTTGATAATTTATAGTGGGACGTTGGCACTCCATTATAATTCTATTTAGTAGTTTTATACAATATAAACTGCCAGCATGGCACTAGAGGGATTAGAACTCCTGTGTACAATTTCATGGTCGTAAGATTTAAGAGCTGTGAAACGTTTAACATTTTTAGCACACACTGCAGAAATATTTCTGTATCTTGGAGAATGCCTGTAGATCAAAGTGCAAATTGTTTACCACTTCAGCCCCGGAAGGATTTGCCCCCCTCCTGACCAGAGCACTTTTTGCGATTCGGCACTGCGTCGCTTTAATTGACAATTGTGCAGTCATGCAACGTTGTACCCAAACAAAATTGACGTCCTTTTTTCCCCACAAATGGAGCTTTATTTTGGTGGTATTTGATCCCCTCTGCGGTTTTCATTTTTTGCGCTATAAACAAAAAAAGTGACAATTTTGAAAAAAAAAAACGTTTTTTACTTTTTGCTATAATACATGTCCAAAAAAATAAAATAAAAAAACAAATGTATTCAGAAGTTTAGGCCGATATGTATTGTTCTATATATTTTTGGTGGAAAAAAATCACAATAGGCGTATATTGATTGGTTTGTGCAAAAGTTGGCGCGTCTACAAACTGAGAATTGATTTATGGCATTTTTATTTACTTATTTTACTAGTAATGGCGGCGATCTGCGATTTTTAGTGGGACTGCGATATTGCAGCGGATATATCGGACACTTTTGACACTTTTTTGGGACCATTGGCATTTATACAGCGATCAGTGCTATGAAAATTCACTGATTACTGTGTAAATGTCACTGGCAGGCAAGGAGTTAATACTAAGGGGGCAATCAAGGGGTTAATTAGGTTCCCTGTCAGTGTGTTCTAACTGTATGGGGGGGCTGGGATGAGTGGGGGAGGAGAGCGATCGCTGCTCCCATTTACTGAGAACATATGATCACTCTCCTCTTCCCTGTCAGAATGTAGATCTGTGTGTTTACCTACACAGATCTCCATTCTATCACTGCTGGGGAGCGATCGCGGGTGGCCGGTGGACATTGAGTCTGCCCCCACTGCTGACTGGCTCCCCGCTAGCCAGTGAGTGCGCGCACCCACAGTACTCGCTCCTGCGGCCGCCGTCAGGTGATGCCGATTCGTGCAGGAGAACCATGTTGCCGCCGTCAAGCCAAGGCTTGTTTAACCACTTGCCAACCGCCGATCGGCATCTGACGGTGGCAAAGTGGCTCGTTCCCGCAAATCGCCGTCATACGACGGCGGCTGCGGGAACGAGTTTAGTGAGCGCAGGGGGGGCCGGGGAGCGGGTGCGGCGGCTTCGATTGCCGCCGGCTACCCGCAATGGCCCCCCCGGAGCGAGTGAGCGGAGGTCCGTGTATGTAAACACGGACCTCCGCTCTGTGTGAGGGGGAAGGGCTGTGATCACAGCCTTCCTTTACGTGAAGGCTGTGACCACTTCCCTTCCCAAGATAGGCAGTCCCCCTACAGTTAGAACACGCCCAGGGAACATAGTTAACCCTTAGAGCGCCCCCTGCAGGTTAACCCCTTCACTGCCAATGACATTTACACAGTAATCAGTGCATTTTTATAGCACTGATCGCTGTATAAATGCCAATGGTCCCAAAAAAGTGTCAAAATGGTCCAACATGTCCGCTGAAATATCGCAGTACCGCAAAAAATCGCAGATCGCCGCCATTTTTAGTAAAAAAAAAAAAAAAAAATTAAAAACCCCAAAAATGAATTCTCATCATCCGTAAACGCGACCACTTTTGTGCAAACAAATCAATAAACGCCGATTGCGATTTTTTTTATCGCAAATATGAGGAAGAATATAAATCGGCCAAAAACGGTGAAAAAAAATGTTTTTTTATATTTTTTCTTTGGATTTGTATTTTAGGAAAAAGTAAGAAATTTGGGTTTTTTTGCAAAATTGGCGCTCTTCTTTTGTTTATAGCGGCGATCAGAAATGACGCAGCGGTGATCAAATACCCCCAAAAGAAAGCTCTATTTGTGGGGAAAAAAGGACGCAAATTTCGTTTGGGTACAACGTCGCACGACCGCGCAATTGTCAGTTAAAGCGACGCAGCGCCGAATCGCAAAAAGGGCTCCGGTCCTAAAGCTGGAAATCCTTCCGGGGCTGAAGTGGTTAATTGGGCAAATGCAGTAGTAGGTGTTCATGTACACATGAGGTTGATTTACAGTATAGCTTGTTCACTTTGGAAGAGTATTTCCACTTTTGTTGGGAATGCCCAATCATTTTTTTTTTTTTATTTGCACATGATTGGATGATTAACATCAGCAGAGCTTTACCTTATTTACTAAGCTAGTGGAAAATTCACTGGTAAAATAAAGGGGTAATAAATCCAAAACCAAAAATGTATTATATTGCAGCTTACCAATAATTAGATGTGGTGGGTGCATCTGTTTTCTATTCTCTGCCTTTTTTCCTTCTGTTTTTACCTGGTGATCTGGCCAGCAATATACCTCCTGTATTAATGAGACACAACTCTGGAGGAATGAGCACAAGAGGCACAGCAGACAGCAGCATCGTCAGTCTGGGGAGAGAGTAATGTTATATGTACTAGCAAATTTCATTACACTAACAAATTGAAGCCAAACTCCAACTCACATTTTATAATCATTTAGGGCATAAAGTAGAAGCACCCTTCTAGTTAGGATGCTAATATTATTAGGTAAATTTAGTTTTGGCTTCTCTGTAGCCAGTGGAGCAGGATTTGATTACATTTGGCTTTTCTGGGATCTGCTGGCTGCAGATTCATCTACTCCCCCCTGCATTCAAGTTCTGGAATATAATGGGTTGGGAGAGGCAGACCCTGGGCTGATTATTCATGCAGCGTCAGCCAATTCATGGTCAAGAGGATGACCAGCAGAGGGGTGATGTGTGTTTAAGGCAGGCAGGCATCACTTCCTCCATGTGCCCTATTAACTAATTGGGTGCCAGGAGTGGGTCACCTAGGAGCCTACCTGGGGCGAGTTCTTTAGGCGATGCCAGGCAATGAACTCTTTTCAGGATAGGGTTAGCAGCTTTTATGAAGGCGTGCTCACCAATGCCTGGGGCCAGGACATGGTCATGTGAAAGTGAAACATTAAAGTAGTCTCCCAACTCAGAGATGATCCACTTGTGTGTAGTGTTCTTCCAAGATATTGTTCCTTGTTTTATACACTTGAACAGGTGTATGAGTTGCATTAGCAGGGACATACAGAGCCTATGCCAGCCTCCACCAGTCAGCGTACCTCTGTTACCTCACTCCCAATAACAGAATGGGGTCCCGCCGAGCACATAGCATGGACCTCATGGGTGCTCCTCTTAACCCTTCTCGTTCTGTATCAAGTGACCAGATATTAGATCTCCTTAATTCTAATCCACTTCCTGTGATTGACAAGGAAAGACAGCTAGAGAGGGAGCCGAATGCTGATTCCCCCTTGCTGCCTATTCGGGTACCACACCAATGACTGGTTGCTGTTTTTACTTGCGGTCAGGGGCGTAACGATAGGGGTTGCAGGGGTTGCAATTGCAACCGGGCCCCATGGTACAGGGGGGCCCGTGTGCCCCCCTTGTACACTCGAATAGGAGGAATAAAAATTATTATAAAATAAAATAAAAATTAAAAACTACTGACACCAGTGAGGGAACTATCGGGATTGCAAAGGTTGCAGTTGTGACCGGGCCCTGGCATTTTACCACCATGGGGAGGCCCAAAGATGGTAGAAAGTGGACCCGCTGCAGAACTTGTGGAAGGGCCGTAATAAAGGGACCTGCAATGGGAGTAAAGGGCCCCAGGATCAGTGGGAAGAGGGAAGGGCCCTGGCCAGGGGTCAGGGGGGCCCTTCATCATTTCTTGCACCGGGGCCCTGAAGGTTCTAGTTAAGCCTCTGCTTGCGGTAACCCATAGCAGCTTCTTTGCAACTTAACTTTTTTTTGTAGTGATGTTCCACAAACCCCAATGCGCTAGTCCAAACCCAAATGGTGGTTTTTTGGAGGGCCCTTCCTCTTTGTTTACCTTTTAACTTCAGACCAGACTTTAAGCAGAGTAAACAACTCTAATGAACATTAGGCAGAACAAGATGCCACAACGTCCTCTCCCTAAGTAAACTAAACTGTGGCTACCCCAAGTTACCTGTACAGTTGTAGTATCTTTGGGAAAATTTCAAACTGGTGATCACATATAGGAGGGAGGCTGGACCTCAGAGGAAAACATGCAAACACACAAAAAAAGGCAGCATGCACCCCTTCCTCCCAACCTGGGCAGCAGAGACTAGCTGACTAAGAGCAATTGACCGGCCTACATGTGCATAAATAGTATGGATTTTAAAGAACTGTGTGCCATCCAGGATTTAGAAGAACTACATGACAAATCCACTGGAGGAGAAGTGAGTGACTCTGTGGTTCCTGCACCCATATCCATTAAGACTCATTCAGACTTTTACCCTATAAATTCCAGAGGCAAAGCTCCTGACAATTTCCAAAAAGCTGTAGAGGGAGATCTCACGAGACTGTCTTTGCGCCCGGGCAATCATGGTCACATACACCATGATAATCTCTCTCATGAAGAACGTTCTGTATTAGAATCATTGAGTCAAGATAGCAGTATAGTCATTAAGAACTCATATAAAAGTGGTTTGATAGTTATTCAGGATGCACATACTTATAGATCTGAAGCTTTACGACAGTTGTCTGAAGCAGCCACATATTGCAAGCTTAGAGATAATCCCATTGCCACTTTTAAAAAGAGCTCTTGCTCTTTTGGTATCCAAAGGTGTCAGATTAAGAGTTCTCACACAAAAAGAAGCTGATAAATTGGTTCCCGAGTCACCTGTGACCCTAATTTTTCACCATCTTTCCAAAACCCATAAAGGTTTGACACCATTTCAGGGACAACCTATTGTAGCTGGGATAGGATCCCATACCTCCCAACATTTGCTGCCATTCCAGATTTTCGATATTCTGCTTGACTGCTACAGTGACAGGGCGTGCACCCCAGCCCATTCAGCACAGTTGAATTGGGAACTTTTGTCTGACTCTCACCTGGAGCTGCGGTCTCTTTTCTTCAGTGCTTCATAAGGGTTCTTGCAAATGTTTGTGTGAAGCAAAGATCGAATCAGATTATGTCTGTTCATCATGTCCACTAAATGTGAATCATAGTGCCCTCTTGGGAACAGCTTTAAAAGTAAATGGAGGGATAGGTAGGCATATCATAAGCCAGGGAGGCTAGGGTATAGTACCAACTACAAAATAACCCTTTATATATTCTCAATAACTGAATTTATTCTAGAGATTTCAGGTATATCTTGCCTTATCTTGTCATACACAAAGTAAAAAAAACTGCACTAAAGTGCTTCGAAGAAACATAAATGTAAGATAGCAGTACTCACTATTGTTTGAACACCAACAATGCAAAACATACGAATCTCTTAATTATGGAAAATCACACATACAGTGTCATAAAAAGCACACAAACATATATACAGTAGTACTTTAAATCAGTGACATAAAGTCCATAAGTGTCGACACACCATGCTTCCAAATTAGTGACCAACAATGGTGCACTATTGCTCCCAATTAAAGTAACAATGGGGCACTATTCCTCCAACTAATACCAAATGTGTTGATATTTATTTCCACTGATGTCAGAGGAAGTTTCCACTCCCTCTGGCCACAGTCCAGTTCCCCTAAATTCTGAAGGACAATAAACTGGCCCTTTGTTTAGAAAGTTTGGAGACCCCTGATTTTGATAATAATCCTCCAGGTGCTCACCAACCATCAAATCAAACTGCTTACCAAGACTAATGGACCCCACAGATCAAGAGTTCTCAAAGTGCTTCAATATATGATCCAAAAATCAGCCAGCATCCAAACACTCTCATCACAAACAGCAGCTCCGTAGGTAACTCAACCATGTCGCAGGAAAAGACTCAGAAATAGTGCCGTATTTAAGAAGAATTTATTTAAAAAAGGATCTGTACTCAAAAAAACTTTAGTACACAGTGAGGTGTACAAAAGAGCATTGCATGAAACCACTCCACGTCTCACGGCATGTGTGATGAAGTCACCGATACGTTTGGCTAGCTGCCGATTTTGGGCTGAACTGATAACCACAAGGGATAAGCTCAGACATGCTCATGCATGATCTATCCCTTCAGAAAGCTGTCACTGTGGACAACCAGTCATAGAGGCAGAGACTTTCCCCATCCCCACAAGTGCATGTGTACACGCCCCTTGTATACATGCAGCTGCAGGGAATGCCTTTGCCTTTTATGATTGGCTGTCCACAATGACAGCTTCATAGCGAGATAGCTTAGGAAAATTCAGACTTTGTTTAGCCATTATTATTTCCTTTTTATTAGTAAAATAATTTTGTTTTATAAAGCAAGGGGTGGGTGGGTACACTATGTATTCCATATTCTTTATCCTTGTATGTATCAGTATATCTACAACTTACTCAACACTGTGATGTACGATGAGCTATAGATGTAATCAGGGCCGGCTCTACCACTAGGCGAAGTAGGCAGCCGCCTAGGGTGCACTTCTGACCAGGGCACCCAGCCCCTGCCCATATACTACCCCAGCCTGTCTATATATTAACCCAGCCTGTCCATATACTAACCCAGCCTGTCCATATACTAACCCAGCCTGTCCATATACCTGCAGATCATGACTGGCATGAGGAAGCGAGCTTGTGCTGCCATTATTTGTCTTTAGGCCGGGCCCAGAGGCACAGGTGCAGGCCTGTGGACCACGGCTAAAGAAATGGGTAGAGAGGTGCTGCAAAAATCTCCACCTCCATCGTATACATGGACAGGACAAATTGGGTGGGGTCAGGGGCGGAGCCAAAGGGGGCGGCAAAATTAGGTTTCGCCTAGGGCGTCAAAAATTCTTGTACTAGCCCTGGATGTAATAATTTAGCAAGGGTTCCTTGAGACTTGAAAATTAATTCAATGGCTCCTCTGTTGATGAAGGGTTGTGTAAGGCTGGTAGAGTACATACTGTATATGCTAAGGAGTACATTTTACATTTAGTGCTGTGCTGTCTCTGCATTATAGTGGCCCTAAATACCCTTCACTGCTATAATGGAGCTCGGAGGAGCAGGAACCCTGCTCTTGGCAGTCTGTGTCACAGCTCTCATATTCCTCATGACATGGATCAACAGAAATAACAGGAAGAATATGCCTCCCGGACCCACTCCTCTTCCTTTCATTGGGAACATTCTACAGGTGAATATGAAAGAGCTGCCAAAGTCACTCCTAAAGGTAAGAACAGTTTGGTATCTATAATCAGGGAATGTTATCGGCTAAAATGTATCTTTTTCTGGTCTAATTGAGAAACCTCTTGCTACCCATGTAATGTATATATGTGTGTCGGCAAAGAGTGTGGGCTTTAATGGCCACACACCACACTTATACGTTCATGGGTGGCTGAGGTTTCTGTGCTGAGGACGCACTCCCAGGACAGTGTCCAAGTTGTCAAAGACAGCTAGTAATGATTAGGAGCTGACAGACCACCATGACAGCCAATTGCAGTGGTCTCATGATCGTCTAACCCTTCCCACCCCCTGAGTGTAAGGCAGTGTTGCCAACCGCCAGTAAATTTACGGACAGTTTGTAAAAATCAGTGATTTTTACAACTGTCTATAAATATCAGGGTCTGATAATTTGTCATGCTGTGCTGACTTTTTAAGTGTAAACCGGGCAAACTACATGATATGATCATTGTCAGTGTTTCCATGTTGTGTTTAACCCCTTCATATCCCGGCCATTTCTGGCACTCCTCTCCTACATGTACAAATCATCATTTTTTTGCTAGAAAATTACTCAGAACCCCCAAACATTATATATGGTTTTTTAGCAAAGATTCTAGGGAATAAAATGGCGGTTGTTGCAGCTTTTTATGTCATGCGGTATTTGCGCAGCGATTTTTCGAATGCGTTTTTTTTTTAAAAAAAACAGTTTTGTGAACTAAAAAAAATCAAAACAGTAAAGTTAGCCCAATTTTTTTTCATAATGTGAAAGATGATGTTACGCCGAGTAAATAGATACCCAACATGTCACATTTTAAAATTGCGCAAACTTGTGGAATGGCGCCGAACTTTGGTTATTAAAAATCTCCATAGGCGCTGCTTTAAAATTTTTTACAGGTTAGGTGTTTTGAGTTACAGAGGAGGTCTTGGGCTAGAATTATTGCTCTCACTCTAACGCACGCGGCGATACCTCACATGTGTGGTTTGGACACCGTTTACATATGCGGGCGCGACTTACGTATGCGTTCGATTCTGTGTGCGAGCTCGCAGGGACGGGGCGCTTTAAAAATATTTTTTTATTATTTATTTCTTATTTTACTTTTATTTTTTTT
>BLSH010479165.1:242995-263566 GCA_018402905.1 Glandirana rugosa | reverse complement strand
CCCCCCCCCCCCCCCCCCCCCCCCCCCCCCCCCCCCAGGGTTAAAGAAGACTCCATTACACATTGGATGCATTTTTTCTGTGCATTTGTGTGATTTCTGAGCTTTTCTCTGTTGCCCTCAGTGTTCTGTAAACAGCAATGGCTCCAGTTTCATGTTGAATTTGATATTTAAAACCCAACTCCAAATTTTTCATAGAGTAGATTGGGTCACAACCTCAGAGCCCAAGTTTGTATTACTGCCTTTGTCCTCATAATGACAACAGAACAAGAAATAAGAGGGTTTGTGTGTCATTAAGATAAAAAAAGAATGGATGTGATTGCATTGCTGTTCTTATTTCCATTACTTGTGACAACCAGCCATTGGAACTGAAAGTGAGGGGAAAACACCCCAGTGGGGACATCAACAAAAACTGCACCAGAATTTCCAGCACTTTCCTCAGTCTTTAGGTCTTTGCAAAGTTATTTTAGGTAGTAATGTCTTTCTGACAAGCTTACCTATGTGCACTACAGAACTCCCCCCCCCCCCCCCCTATGCTATGGAGATGAGAAGGGTGTTGCTCCTCCATAAGTATAGTGCAGAGGTGTGAAAGGGTTTGGGTCCATTTGTACTGACATGTTTAAAAGAGTGCATTCTTTTGCATGTGCTTATGGGCATTTCTATTTGCTGGACCTTTGTAATCCATATAGTATGAGTTTTCTGAAAATCAGGTGGAAGAGCTGCCGCACACACCGCTTCAAAGAAAGGGGTCAATCTGCAATGACGCCACTGAAATTGACAATTTTATTTCTGGACAGCACACACCATAGAGACCTCTATCACTAAGTCTAAGGGGTGAAACATGTTAGAAGGGTAGACCTAGAGTTGAAGGAAATAGTGTGTGCTGTCCAAATTCCAAAAATTCAAAAATGTCAGATGTCATTGGAATTCAGCCCCCTTTTTTGTAGCGCCATGTGTTGCATGGAGCATGGACGAGCTATTGGGCTTTGGTACCTGGCTGACTTCACTGCAGGAGGACAATATGTGTGGCTTGTTGCAGTTAAGCTTCCACATTATTCTTCACAAAAAAAAGCTGCAGGTGGTATTTTGCTAAACCACATCCAATTAAAAAAAAAAAGGAAATTGTATATCTAAGGACATGTATCAATTGGCCTTTTTTTTGCTTCAAATGGCTTTTGCATTTCTATACATGTACTTGGGAATGTATAATCTGCTAGAAGCAGGTATAATGTTGGTCAGGTGAAAGTCATCTGCAGGTCAAATGCACCTGTCAATGAATTCCATATGATCTCTAAAGCATCTCAAACTGATGCCAAATTCATGCCATCAACACAAGCCCAAAACTTTTGACATAGGCCTTAAAAATATCATAGTTGTTTTTGTGAAGTTTGGTTTCCACCAGACAAAGCAGACCGCTGGAAATTGGCTCTTCATGGTTTTTCATTGCCTGACATTTAGTGTATGTAATCTTTGTCACAGTCAATCTGGTGCACCCATAGTGTGGGAAGTGGTGAAATAAGGATAGTGCCCACACTGCCTACAGAGTGTTACGACACGTGCAGGAAAAGGTTCCTGACAAGTATAGACAATGTAGGGATGGTCTAGAAAACTCCTGAATGCTAGTGCCAACTCAGGAAAGGAACATGTTCCAGCCTGCTACTGACTGGACACATTTGTGTATCACGGATCACCAGCATAGCACCCTTATGAGAGGGCCCTTAATGCCAGCCAAGGAGACCTATTTAAAGATAGCACACCTCAAACACACTGTCATCTCTATGCTCAGCATACTGATTGCCTTGATGCTGACAAAACACCCTTGCAAGTAGAATGTCCACCTACAGACAATAAATTTATAAAATGGTTATATGACGAAGGATCAGTTGAGACAGGGGGTGTATGCTTGTTCTAAGCCAATCATATCTGCCTATCTGTCTGCACCCCCACAGTACCCTTGGTTGGAAACTGCTTGAGGACTACTTGTACCTCCCTGGACATCACCTAATTCAGTCTGACACTATTTGTAAGTCCATATAATTTGTTTAAATCTAAATATAAGCATTATTGAGTAACAATTTGTATGTTTTTTGAAATATAAATTATTATTTTTTTCCAAAAAAACAAGTTTATTCAAAGGTTGGTACATGGTATACATCAGAAGAGCATCGTGAGTACACTAAACATAGGATCTACAGCAACACATTTGAGGTATCATAAACAGAAACATGTAATAAAGAAGTCTCGTTGTGGGTTTACTGCTATGAATACAACTAAGTTATATCGGTATGGAACCAGTCACCATACCCGCACACCCGGGTGGCCGTTCTATGGCATCAGGGTTATAGGTTGGATAAAGTGTAGTGCATGGGAAAGCCACGTCCCACCTCGCCTTGTCTGGTGGGCCCATGCCTGGGGGTGATACGAGAGGCTATGTTGCATAGGTATTGGAACTAGCTAGTCAATCACCCCATATTTTAGTATATTTAGCTGGACATCCTCGGTGATCATAAATCAGTTTTTTAAGGGGTAAGGTTATATTTATTTCTCGGGTCCAGTCCTGGAAATTGGGGGGGTTGGGCCTCATCCAATTCTTGGCTATTATCTTACGTGCTGCATATAAGGACTCTCGGATAAATGTTGCCTTGTATTTATTCAAATCAGTTGTAGGGAGAAGGCCAAGTAGGCATTATCCTAGGGTCTAAAGTGACCGGGGAACCCATGTCATCATGTAGGAAGCGTATTACCTGTTTGAATAACGGAGCAGGTCCACATAAGATGATAAAGGGTACCTGGGGTTCTCAGGCACATGGGGCACATAGGGCTTGCAGTGGGGCAGAATTTTACAATCCTGCATGGGGTAAGATAGGAACGATGTATGATATACAGCTGGGACAATCGGTCAGGGAGCCAAGGGGTAAACCATTTTTACACCTTACAATATATCTTCCCAGTCTTCATCTGGGATTTCCCCGAGGTCCACCTCCCATTTAGTTTTTGAGGAAATGACAATCTCGGATGACACATGGAGACGCAAGTGTATGTAAATACTGGAAATCAGATGTGAGGGATCGTTTCCTAATATGGTTTGTATAAAGGGGATTTTAGGGAGCGAGAGGGGCCCATTCGCCAGTTGGGTTTGTAGGGCATGTCGGAGTTGGAGGTATCTGAACAATAGGTGGTTAGGGAGTGAAAATTCTTCCTTTAATGCCTGGAACGATTTAATTCCAGTAGGGGAAAGCACCTGGTATAAATACACTAAGCCATGTTCAATCCACGGCCTAGGTTCGGGGATCAGAAGTAATTCGGGGAGGTCCCTGTTAAACCACAGAGGTGTGTGAGTGTGCCAGCCTGTGACCTTCATCTTTCGTAGGGCCGTGCGCCAAACATACTGGTAGTGAGCTACCATGCCCTCCATGGGCGCAATGGAAGGTCTATGTATTACATTTCGGGATATAGTCTGTATGGGCGAGTGTGTCAGGCCATCGGGTTTTCCCGTGAGTAGGGAGCAGAACCGAGACTGTTCCGTTTTCATGTAGTGGTAAAAATGAGATATTTGGGCCGCCAAATAATAGTCTTGAAAATCTGGCATTGCCGCGCCACCTTGATCTGCCGGGTTCTTGAGGGTTGCCCAGGGCAATTTGCGTCTACTTCGTCCCAAAACGAAGGAGTTAAGTATTGAATCAATAGTTTTGAAGAATTTGTGGGGGATAGGGAGGGGAGCATGCCAAATTAGATATAATATTTTGGGTAGCAGAATAATTTTAATGATATAATGCGGCCGTAGACCCCAAGGGGGAGTTTGGCCCATGACTCAGTTTTATTTTTAATTAGTTGAATCAGTGGGGTGACATTAAGTGGCATGTAGTCTCTAGGGTCTCTTGTTACTAGAACTCCCAAGTATTTAATGGCCGATACCCAGGGCAGGGGTAATGAGGGGTCTGTCAATGGAAGGGGGAAATGGTCCATGGGTAGAACTTGGGACTTGGACCAGTTTATGCTGAGGCCTGAATGTTTTCCCATGTGTGTTATGGTGGCTAGAGCTTCTGGGAGGGACGTACCTGCATCTGACAGGTATAATACCATGTCATCAGCATAAAGTCCAAGTTTTTCCTCAAAGCCACCCACACTCAAGCCCTTGATCTGTGTGTTGGCCCTAATGGAAATGGCGAGGGGTTCAACTACCAGTGCATATAGTAGTGGGGACAGGGGGCATCCCTGACGGGTACCCCGTCCCAAAGGGAATGGTTCAGAGAGCCACCCATTCACCATCACTCTGGTCCTAGGGGTTTGGTACAACAACTTAATTCATTTAATAAAGTTGGGGCAAAAGCCGAAGCACTTAAGGCACTCCCAAAGGAATCCCCACTCCACCGAATCGAATGCCTTAGCCGCGTTTTTTGAAATATAAATTATGTAGAAGTATTTCTATTTTTCAGTTGTTCCACACCTACTGCATATCCTGAATCCCCTGGTGAAGCCCCTAGAGGCGAAGCGTGTTTGGTTGGAATGAGCATACATCCCCTGTCTCAACTGACCCTTGGTCATATCACCATTTTATCAGTTTATTGTCAGCAGGTGGACACTCTACTTGCAGGGGTGTTTTGTCTTTAATTATGCGTGGACACAACTAAGCCTAATTTTAATGGGCCTGGTTCCCAATGTGTGTTTTTTACTCATTTTGTACCATAAAATAACTATTTTTACCATCTACATGTGGTGAATTATTCAGAGAGGGGGCATCAGCACTTTTAAAGTCCCATTTCCCTGCCATTTCTTTTTCAATTGCCTTATTGTATGTAGTGCCATCAGGTGCACAGAGAAGGAATATTTAATTTTAGCTCCTCTGTAGCAGAGGTTAATTGTTGTTGTTTCTGTTCAGAGCTCCAAGTGCTAGTTCTTGTTTCCTCTCCCTGGCTTCTAGAACTGGCTGGAGGGTTCTATAACTTAGAGGGTTGAGGAACAGAGATTAGGTGTTAGGAAACAACCACTGCTCTGGATGGGTCTGGAAGCCTGTGCGTGGGTGCACGTAGCATGTGCGCGCGCGCCTGTGCACACACCTGTGTGCGCGTGTATGCGCCGGCATTAGCGCCCAAACGGCTCATTTAAGCAGACAACACCCTGCAATCAGTGCTGTCCGTTCTACAGTGTTTTTGTGTTCCTGAGAGACCCGTTATCTGATTATCTGTTCCTGTGACCCGTCTTGCCTTGACCCTGCTTCTGATCTCCGCCTGCACTGACCTCGGCTTCCACGACCACTCTTCTGCCTGCTCCCTTGTACCTTTGCTGCCCACCTGTTAACAAACTCTGCCTGTGCCCGACTATTCTCCTGCCTGCCCCCTTCTGTACCGCACCGCCAGCCTTCTACCGACCCAGCCTGCACCACTACACCTCTGTTTGCACAAGCTCATCAAAGGACCCTCACATCACCACCAGTGACCCAGTCTGACCCTTGTGCCTCCCTGCACTCCTGAGCCTCCTGTCTACTCTACCAGGGGTTCCTGAATCAGGGTCGTAAGAGAGGTTGCCCACTGCATAAGCCAGACTCCACCACCAGGTATGTTACATTAGGCCTGAATACGGTGGGGAGATAGACCATAAATGTTTTGGAGCATGGCAGCAGGGGGAGCAGATTCTAGGGTCTAGTTGCCTGGAAGGGACCCCTGTGCTGACCAGAAGCAATTAAAGCCTCACAACCCTTAAGCCTCAGCTAGGCATGGCTGAAACCATCTTGGGAGCCAAGATTGGGACCTATTCAGCAGCAGGTCTGTGCAGCAGTCACTTGAGCTTCAGGATTCAGGGACTGACTGAGTAACTTCAACCACTACACCCCAGAGCCTGTTAGAGGAGGAGCAGCAAGGTGCAATACCCTGCTTGGTTACTACAAACGGACAGCTTAGTGCCAATTACTGTAAAGCCTGTAAAGCCACCTTACACCTCTTGCTTGGGGATTTAGGAAACAGCCATTCAATGGAAACAGCATCTGCAGCCAGTGCTTGTGACTTGTTGTTACCAGTTGGGCTGATCTATGAATCATTCGGGAGGACATAATAGTGACATTTCGCAGCCAGAGAAAGTATCCAGTCCTCAGTTTGTATTCAAGTAACAGTTCTAGGCATTCCATGCTTTCCCATACTTATCCAAGTTCATCACCGAAAAACCAAAAACAAAATAAAACCCCCTGGACTTGTTCTTGAAGTCTGTGCAAGTGCTGAAAAATTCCTGTTGCCTGGCTGTGTGAGTAAAGGAGGACCCAAAAATCTAGCGGCTCTTTCTGGGGTAGTGCTACAGGATACTTGGGAGCAGGGGCGTTGCTAGGGGGTGGCTATTGGGGCTATAGCCCCGAGTCTAGGGCCCATAGCCCCGAGTCTCTTACTGAGTGGATGCAGTCCTGCAATTAGCAGTTATGTCCCACTCCAGAATGCAGGAGACAAGGGCAGGCTGAGCCACGGTATCACTGGCTCCAGCTCCACCCTCGCCTCCTCCTGACTCTACTCCTGGTTACTAGTTGCTGGAGCCGCATAGTGTCTAGCAACCAGTGATATCACGGCCGCGACTCCCTCCCTGGCCAGCATTTAAAGCTGTGGAGGGTTCCACTTCCTCCTTCTCCGCGCTAGTTCTTGTGGGGCCTAAAGAGTTGAGCCCAGCCCTTTGTCATGGTCCTGGACTGGAGCAGACGCTGCTGGTCCGGTAGCGGTGAGGTGCAGGGCAGTGGCATCTTCAAATAGGGAGGGGGAAGCCTGGGCAGCCGGTAAGAGCCCAGGAGGCAGTGAGAGAGAGAAGACCAGGCTGCACCACCTCCCCGAGCGGCATCCCCGGTGCCTCCCAGAGCCTGCACTCCTTCTCCAAAAGCTCCTCTCCTAGCTCGCTGTGACTGTCATGGAACAGGAAGAATAAAGGCTGACCGAGGACGGGTGGGAGGTAGGTGGATCACACACATCTACCCACACAGACAGAGGCTGGGACAGTAGGGACTGCAGGCATGGCTAGGGGGTCTCTCTTTCACCCCCTCTCATCCACCCCCTCTTTCTCTGATGTGTGGGGAGGCTCTCTGGGGACCCTGATGTGTGGGGAGGCTCTCTGGGGACCCTGATGTGTGGGGAGGCTCTCTGGGGACCCCAATGCGTGGGGAGGCTCTCTTGGGACCCTGATGTAAGGAAAAGGCTATCTGTGGACCTTGATGTAAGGAAGAAACTATCTGTGGACCCTGATGTAAGGAAGGGGCTTTTTGGGGACCCTGGTGTAAGAAAGAGGCTTCTCTGGGGACCCTGATGTAAGAAAGGGGCTTCTTTGGGGACCCTGATGTAAGAAAGGGGCTTCTCTGGAGACCCTGATGTAAGAAAGGGGCTTCTCTGGAGACCCTGATGTAAGAAAGGGGCTTATCTGGGGACCCTGATGTAAGAAAGGGGCTTATCTGGGGACCCTGATGTAAGAAAGGGGCTTCTCTGGGGACCCTGATGTAAGAAAGGGTGCTCTCTGGGGACCCTGATGTAAGAAAGGGTGCTCTCTGGGGACCCTGATGTAAGAACGGGTGCTCTCTGGGGACCCTGATGTAAGAAAGGGTGCTCTCTGGGGACCCTGATGTAAGAAAGGGTACTCTCTGGGGACCCTGATGTAAGAAAGGGTGCTCTCTGGGGACCCTGATGTAAGGAGGATCTGCACTCAGATATGTAACTATATATATATATATATACACACACACACACACACACACACACACACACACACACACACACGTATATTATATACATGTGTATGCCCGCTCAAGAGTATGACTTTTTTCACTTCACTGCTATGGGCTCTAGCCCCAGATCTTTTGTAGACCTAGCAACACCCCTGCTTGGGAGTATTACCACCATGCTGCACTGTTCATTATTCATTACATAAAACCAGAAAATTTACAGAAGATGTCCCGGCCACTCCCTTTAAATTACTGCCACCTTGTTAGCCCCGCCCATACGAGCTGCACAGATTAGCTGCATTAAATGTGCAACACTTTGTAAGAAAAGAGCATCCTCCTAAAATGGAAAAGTAGCAAGATAACTTTCCTGCATCTGATACATGGCACAAGAGGACCACCAAGATTTCCTGATGTTCCTTTTGAACAGTAGGTCTGCTCTGTTGCAATGCTTGCGATGGAAATTGATAAAAAAAATGATTGTCTGTACATCATTATTCTGTGTTTTTGTACTTTTTTGGTAGCCTATTATCATTAGTCTTATAGGAAAGGAACTGGACATGCTTTCAATAACATAGGTGATGTACTTCAAACCTGTAGATGGCCACCTCATTGACCCACTCATTTGGTACTTCATGGGAGGGAAATTAGTACACTATGGCTGTGTAGGTTTTTAAAAAATATAATTCCAGTCTATTTTTTCCATTTTTGTTTTGTTTTGGATGAAGTGGGGAAGGGTTAGATGTTACGTTACATCAGGTTTGTATTGCTCTCTACATCTTCCTAAAGCTGGCCACATGGCAAGTTTCAATAATTTCTAACCACTTTTGAGCCAACAGAATTTGCAAATATGATCACAAGTAATTGGCATAAACTGTGTAATTTACCACCCCCCAGTTCAACTGATCTACAGAATTAAGTAGGTTGTCAAGTCCAAACTGGTCAATAAATACACAGCTTCAATACATTTTGTTAAACAAGTGAATTACGATTGAAATAGGAAAAAAACTACAGCAATTTGAAAGTGATTGAATTTATTCATTGTGCTTCGATGGAACATTTTATCTCTTTGAATTCATTGCAATTTCAGCAACAATTGGAATCAACATTTTGATCACTCTATCAAATTGCCACTTGTATAGCCGGCTTTACTTCTTTTCATCTGTGTCTCTGTTGGGGAGATTTAACCTACAGTATCTTACAAAAGTGAGTACACCCCTCACATTTTTGTAAATATTTTATTCTATCTTTTCATGTGATAACACTGAAGAATTTACACTTTGCTACAATGTAAAGAAGTGAGTGTACAGCTTGCATAACAGTGTAAATTTGCTGTCCCCTCAAAATAACTCAACACACAGCCATTAATGTCTAAACCGCTGGCAACAAAAGTGAGTACACCCCTAAATGAAAACGTCCAAATTGGGCCCAAAGTGTCAATATTTTGTGTGGCCACCATTATTTTCCAGCACTGCCTTAACCCTTTCGGGCATGGAGTTCACAGGTTGCCACTGGAGTCCTCTTCCTCTCCTCCATGACGACATCACAGAGCTGGTGGGTGTTAGAGACCATGCTCAATAGGGTTTAGGTCTGGAGACATACTTGGCCAGTCCATCACCTTTACCCTCAGCCTCTTTAGCAAGGCAGTGGTCATCTTGGAGGTGTGTTTGGGGTCGTTGGAATACTGCCTTGCAGCCCAGTCTCCAAAAGGAGGGGATCATGCTCTGCTTCAGTATGTCACAGTACATGTTGGCATTCATGGTTCCCTCAATGAACTGTAGCTCCCCAATACCAGCAGCACTCATGCAGCCCCAAACCATGACATTCCCACCACTGTAGGTAGGCAAGACACACTTGTCTTTATACTCCTCACCTGGTTGCTGCCACACACGCTGGACACCATTTGAACCAAATACGTTTATATTGGTCTCATCAGACCACAGGACATGGTTACAGTAATCCATATCCTTAGTTTGCTTGTCTTCAGCAAACCGTTTGCGGGCTTTCTTGTGCATCATCTTTAGAAGAGGCTTCCTTCTGGGATGACAGCCATGCAGACCAATTTGATGCAGTGTGCAGAGTATGGTCTGAGCACTGACAGGCTGCCCCCCCACCCCATTAACCTCTGCAGCAATGCTGGCAGAACTCATACAACTATTTCCCAAAGTCAACCTCTGGATATGACGCTGAGCATGTGCACTCAACTTTTTTGGTCGACCATGGCGAGGCCTGTTCTGAGGGGAACCTGTCCTGTTAAATCGCTGTATGGTCTTGACCACCGTGTTGCAGCTCAGCTTCAGGGTCTTGGCAATCTTCTTATTGCCTAGGCCATTTTTATGTAGAGCAAAAATTATTTTTTTCAGATCCTCAGAGAGTCCTAGTATGAGAGAGTGATAACACCAAATTTAACACACCTGCTCCCCATTCACCCCTGAGACCTTGTAACACTAATGAGTCACATGACACTGGGGAGGAAAAATGGCTAATTGGGCCCAATTTGGACATTTTCACTTAGGGGCATACTCACTTTTGTTGTCACCGGTTTGGACATTAATGGCTGTGTGTTGAGTTATTTTGAGGGGTCAGCAAATTTACACTGTTATACAAGCTGTACACTCACTACTTTACACTGTAGCAAAGTGTCATTTCTTCAGTGTTGTCACATGAAAAGATTACAAAAATGTGAGGGGGTTACTCACTTTTGTGAGATACTGTATTTGTCCTAGTTACCAATGTCACCGAGAAAGTGAGGTGGAACGTAAAATGTCATGGTAGTCATTCACACAGGAGTAGAAGGGATGTCTTTATGTCGGTGTGTAATAGGTCAAATTAAAAATTCTTATGTTGGTGGTGCCCATACAGGAATAGGGAGAGAACACTTGCTAGTGCCCCCAATAAGTGGGCTGCACTGGATTCCACAAGCCCAGTTACTTGTCACCTCATCCCAGTGACACTGATTCGTATGTTACACTTGAGTACTAGGGAGCTTAAAGTGTTACTAAACCCAGGACCCTGCATTCATTATATCTGGTCTCCCACAGTACACAAAACATGGAAATGCAATTAGTTTTGTAAATATAAACTACTAAATACCTTTTTTCATCAGCAGTTGATAGCAGTGTTGTGATATCTATCATTTCCTGGTGAAGCTTGTAGGAGGAGTTTTCATACTGCACTGAGCATTCCTATCAGGCTGCAGGGCTCCTAAACCTCTGTCTGGGCATGTCTTGACAGCGCTGATTGGTCCTGCACTGGACACATGCACTCCCCCAAGAATAAAAAAAAACTCTCTAGCAATACACACCAAACTGAGCATGTGCAGCCTGACTCCAAAGGCTCTGTCTCATCTTGTCCAGGAGGACAGTGCAGGGAGGGGTGGATCTGTGCATACAAGATCAAGCAGCCTTTTTAAACAATGCAGAGGAACCCCTAAGGTTGCACAGTGAGTATAACCATAGGCGTGCGCACATAGGGTGGCATGTGTGCCTGGGCACACCCTAATCACCCTGTACTGTGCAGATTCCCCCTGTTGCCTGGCTGCAGAGAAAGGGACAGGGGAATCTCTGTCCTCAGTCCCTTTCTCTGTCTCAAAAGTGAGACATCAGGGGTCTGTTTAGACCCCTGATATTTCACCAAAGGCCCCCAGCAGGGCTCCTAAATAAAATTGTAAAAAAATAAATAAAATATAATATTGTAAAAAATAATAAAAAAACACAATTGTAGAAAAATAAATAAAATAAACTACGGACACCAATCTCTGCCCTTCTGACATATATACACACACACTCATGTTTGTTTGAGATTTGTGGTCCACACCCTAATGCAATAGCCTATGCACGCCTATGAGTATAACAAGCATGCTTTATTGCATATAAGGACTGATTTTAATGTTATGGGTTTAGTAACACTTTCACTCTGTACATATTCCGTGCTTATTCTCTTCTGAGGCCTCACTCCATGTTCCGCAACTTCCAGATTGGGTCCCTAGGCTGCCCTTGTATTGGGGTTCTGTTCGCTAGGGAAGGAGCCTAAACACACACGCTCCTTTACTACCAGGGTCTTCCATCACCTATGCCAGGTCACATCACTTCCCAACTGGCTGTGCACTTATGCATTCAACACTAGTACTGTAGTCATTAGCAACGTCAATATAGCCTCCTCCGAATGGCTTCACTGCATGTTAGACAATGGTACTGCATCTTCTCTATCTCTTTTTTGCCCCTAGGTGAACCCTGTTCTGTGATGCGCCATGCATTCACCCATTTAAGATTATTATGATGTGACTTCAGACCAAGCAAGGTTACATATTAACAAAGTTCCTTACTGAAATTATTTACAGTATTTATAACAAATGAACATTCAACATATATGCACCAAACACACATTCCTGTACAAGATCTTCTAAATGTCCCTTAGTTTCCATTAGGTATTTTCCTGGTGCCCCTGCCACATGAGGTAGTCATTCCTTCATTAGGTGAGAAAATTCTGTAGCTGACCCCGTTAAGGGCCACCAGTAACTGGGATCCCCCACTCTGCACAGCCAGGCACACTGAATTTTCACAAGCACTCAAGAGTCAGAGAACAGTCTATGACTTTGTTTTTGTTATTTTTTTGAGGGATAATGGCTTGGATAGGGATGGGAGACTACTTGACTTTCAGAACAACTTAAAGGACAACTCTTCCTAGATGCAGTCCTATATACAGTCTCTATCTACACTCCACTTCTTCCTCCAGCACTTACTTGCTTGCAGAACCCAGCTGGGACACTCTGAAGATCTGAAAAATCACTCAGTCAGATTAAAAGCCATAGCCCTTTGTAGGCAGGAACCCGAGGCCCCTTGGTTGTGTAGCAAAAGTTCAGTGTCCAGCTATCATCACTCCTGTGGCTACTGATCCCACCAACCACATCTTCAGGCACTGCCAACCCATCTGGCTGCAGCTGCCCCTTTCACTAGCCTTCCTGGCTAATTTCTTCACACAGTCCTCCCAGATTGATACTCACCAGCCCACCCAGCTGACTCTCAGGAGATCTCCCAGTAGTGCTGATTTGCTCCTGCTGTCCTCTCTCCTTGCTTCCATGCATTCAAGAAGGGTTTCCTCCATGTGTTTTGGCAGATCCTTCCGGCACCCGAGCCTAGACCCGAGGTCACCCCTCCCCCCCAGACTAGGGGGTGCCCTGCAAGGGCCTCCAACAGCCTCCTCAGTACCCCATCTTCACTTTCCACCCGATTTCTCAGCTGGCATGACTCATGCCTATATATGAGGTGAGTTGCCCCGTGCCAGCCCTTTTCGCTGGGAATTGGCCAAGGACCTCATAAATATTCCAAACAGCCGCTCCTAGCACCCACCCACTACATCTATAACATTTTCCAATATTCCAGAATACAGGGGGAGGCACCAGAAGAAGCCCAGGCATAGCCCTGAGCCAAATATATATATATATATTTTCTTACACTAACAACAACCTATTTACATCTAGAAGACTAGAGGGTGCTACAATTCTTTTCAGTACTTAAGTCAAAAACATGAGTCCATACCCCTGAAACCCCAGTTGGGTTCCCATAATGAGTGGTAGTAGATTACATCCTTAACAGCATACTTGTTCCTTAGATAGGGCAACCTGGAACGAAACCTCTGGCTGATTTACTAGAAGTGGCTCCCAGGCCAGGCCAACTACCATGATATTTATTTTGGGGTCTTCTAATCTTGTATCGATTTTCTTATAGCTTGCTGAGGTTTATGGAGATGTTTTTACTGTCCAACTGGGGACCAGGATGGTCGTCCTCCTCCATGGCTACGATACTGTGAAAGAAGCTCTGGTGGACAATGCAGATGTCTTCAGTGACAGAGGAAGTGCAGCCACTGTAAAAATGATATTTAAAGACTATGGTAAGTATAATGCTGATCTTGATGTCATTTAGCATATCATGGCATGGATAAAATCCATTTGGATGGCTTAAAGTTGGATTCCAGGTGAACAACTAAATTCACAGATGATAGGGATATAAAGGATATATACATCAAAGTATTTTTATTTCTTTCCATCACTTTGTTAGGACCCATTCACAATACTGTGGTGCATTAATGAGCAGTAGCACATCATGACAAAGAGTGCTTTGTCACTTATTTTTTCATGAGTAGAGGTGAATTAAAGCCAAACCATTTTGAATGGGCTGTCTAATGCAGCTCATCTCAATGCAGAAAAATATGTGCACTGCAGCTTTTTGTGTTTGGGTGTGCATGGGCCCTTATAGGCACTGTATAGATTATGGAAGGGATACAGTATTGTCCTCTCCCTTGCCCCAGCCTAATGATTGAACAATATTAAAGAGGAAGGAGACTGGTAAGGTGATCTCTGTGCTGTCTCCTCCTTACATCATGTTCTTTGTTAGCACAACAGCATGCAGATTACAGGGACTTCAAGAGGCTGATACTAAATCAAATTCAGGTTATAATGTTTGCAATAAAAATGAATACTGAAAAAATAAATAAAATTATATTTATTGATGATTACAGCGCTGCAATAATTATTTTTTTTTATATCTACTTACTATTAAATAATTGGTATATTTGTCTGTAGGAATTATATTTAGTAATGGTGCGCGCTGGAAAGTGATGCGTCGTTTCTCTTTGGCCACCCTGAGGAATTTCGGAATGGGGAGGAGGAGCATTGAGGAGAGGATCCTGGAAGAATCTCAATACCTCATGGAGGAGTTTAGGAAAAGGCAAGGTCAGTTGAAGGGAATGTACTATATAGTGGTTTTAAAAAATAAAACAACAAGAAAGGTGCGCACACCTAGTGCATTACCCAAAACATTTAACATATGTTTAACCTCTTCAAGACCGCCCACCTTCAAATGACAGAGGAGCAGTGCAGCTCTTGTTGCGGGCAGACGTCATATGATGTCGGTCTTTTAAGCCGGGATTGCGCGCAATCGGGCGCGCGCATCCTGGCTTTGTTGGTGGTGGCGGTGGTCATGGCTGTTTACCATGTGATCGGCCGTGATGAAGTCATGGCTGATCACAAATGGTACTTCCCCCATTCACACAGCACATGCGCGGGAGCGTGCTGTGTGTGCATGTCGGTGGCGGTGTGTTCCCAGGGAATAACTCCTCTGCGCATGTGCAGGAAGTACTGCATGTCATCCTGGGCCAGCCAGTGGAGTGCAAATGTTTACTCAAAATTGGAGGCGGGGGGGGGGGGGCTGTGCCATTATAAAGACTATATAGGCTCTCATAGGCATCATCCCATATTCCACAAACACATTAACAACACTATACAAAGCGGGACTTTTAGTATGCCTTAAGAGAGCCAACACACATAAACTGGTATAAAAATATAAAATTTGATTTATAAACAGGTTTAAAACAATATATATATATATATATATATATAGTATCTCACAAAAGTGAGTGCACCCCTCACATTTTTGTAAATATTTTATTATATCTTTTCATGTGACAACACTGAAGAAATTATACTTTGCAACAATGTAAAGTAGTGAGTGTACAGCTTGTATAACAGTGTAAATTTGCTGTCCTGAGCACTGACAGGCTGTCCCCCCCACCCCTTTAACCTCTGCAGCAATGCTGGCAGCACTCATACGTCTATTTCCCAAAGACAAGCTCTGGATATGACGCTGAGCATGTGCACTCAACTTCTTTGGTCAACCATGGCAAGGCCTGTTCTGAGAGGAACCTGTCCTGTTAAACTGCTGTATGATCTTGGCTACAGTGCTGCAGCTCAGTTTCAGGGTCTTGGCAATCTTCTTATAGCCTAGGCCATCTTTATGTAGAGCAACAATTCTTTTTTTCAGATCAGATCAGATCAGATCAGATCTTCAGAGACCAACTACACACACATACATATATATGAGCCTAAATGTATATAAATGCAAGAATTCAAAGATAAGTGATCCTATCAAGTTAAATGGATTCCACACTGGGGTCGATATATATATCCCAGAAGAGAGAAAAAGAGAAGGGAATTATCCTAATCTCACCCAATGGATGTCAATATCTTGAAAAATTCACCAGGGAAGATTTTTGAAGGGGCTTGTCCAAAAATGCAGATGGAAGCTGCATTAGTAGCAATATGTGTATAGAAAATACACTGAAAAGGGAGGTTCTGATGTCACCCAGCCCTACCCTGAGCCATTCCCAGCCCAGAATGAACACAAACAGGCCTAGCCAGCAGCTAGGCCTGCTTAAATTGTCCTACTGTACAGAAAAAAAATATCCTCTAGCACCTACCTACCTAGAGGGTGCAACTGTAGTTAAGTAGTTTCACTGAGAATGGCTTGCGGTTTGCTTCCAGCAGTCTCACTTCCATTGGGACATGATGTGCCCTTTCTGTGATATGTGCTGAGGATACATTGTCCAGCTGGAGAAGATTAGAGTTGCCACATCATCCCTTTAAACCCGAACACATATGAATTACACAGGTTCTGAGGCTAATTAAGATGGTAATTAAACTCACTTGGTGCCTTATCTGCATTGAATTAGCCTCAGAACCTGTGCAATTCATATGTGTTTGGGTTTAAAGGGATGAGGTGGCAACCCTAGAGAAGATCTTTGAAGAGAGCTTCAGCAATTGGCTCAGAGTGCAAACCCTCTGCTCTCCTCTGGTAAGCCCAGTTCCTACACATTATTTCTCCAAATGAGGTTTTCTGCAATTTTAGCCCATTCAGACTGTCTCTGTTGCTGGCATTGAAGCTGCTTGATACTGACAGAATGTGCGGCCCTCAACAGCCAATGCCCTAGCCTCTGCTTTTGATAGCCTTCTTCTGAACTTGTGCAGATCATTGCAGATAAGATTACATTCCTCCACCAGCTGGTTGATGTGCTCCATTAATGATGGCTTGCACCCTTCAATGGCTTGAAGGATGATTGATGTGTTTGATGCTTCTGGAGACCCCTCGGTGCATTGAGGTGCTGGGTCCATCAGAGATGTCCAATTGGGCATGCCTGAGATGTTTTATGTCCTACATATTTGGGCCTGCTTCTCGGGCAGCAACATGGTGGCTGCACATGTCTGGTCAGTGACGGCACTCAGCTTCTGGGGTTGTTTTATGGCAGGTGAGCATTTGGGTGGCATTTAGTCCTGTGAAAGGATTGTCAAAAGGGTCCCCTACAAGCAGATTAGGTGTAATGATAGTAGGCATAGGTGAGCTCAGCTTATTGCATTAGGGTGTGCACCCCAAAGCTCAAACACACATGGCTTTCTCTGCAGCCTCAGCTGCAAGGGGCAGTGAATCAATAGAAAGTGCTCTGTGCTGAGCAGCTTCCTGTTCATTCACAAAGTAAAGCATAGTAAATACAGTTTTCTATACTTATGATTGAACATAGTGAGTGAGTGTCTTCACTGTGTTCATTTATAAAAAGAAGGAGCTGGTAAATGAAATATTGATTAGCCCCTTTCCCCACTCTCCATCCTGAAACGTCCCCCGCAGCAGATGGGGGAAAAGGAGGGGAACCAACAGCACTGTGGTGGGAGGGACGGGCGCAACACGGGGGGGAATCACGGGCAGTAGGGGGAATCAGCACCGCACAGAGTGATTAGAGTGTGCCCAGGCACACCTGGCATGTCCTCTGCGCACTCCTATGGTAGTAGGATTGGCGGTGCTCTGTGGTCATTTCTGGTGTACTTGCGCACGGGTGAGTATCACAAATTCCATAATGGCCTTTTTACTTGTATGTGTGGCCGTGACCAAATAATAAATTATGGATGATAGATAAATAGTAGAAAATCTTCATAAACACATTCATTTTCCAGCAGGTAAATATTAAATAAATAAATAATTAAGTGAAGTTTGTAAACACATTCATTTTCCAGCATGCAGGTGAGTATATTTTAAAGTGCAATGTGCTTGTTTAAATGTCAATATTGGTGAGCCAATGAATGGCCTTTTTCCAAAATCAAATCTTCCAAATAGGTGAAAAAAAAACGTTGTTACAAATTAAGATCAATAGATGAATGAATGAATGAATGAATGAATATCCCTGGACGGGTCAGAAGACTACTCTTTAGATCGCAATAATTTACAAAGTCAAATCAAACAAAAAAACATTTTTTTTCCATGAAAGAGGTATGTGTCCATATAAAGTGATTGATGCTTCTTAGTCTCCTCTAACTTCTCAGTGGGGAAAAAAACATGCTGGTGGTAATCCCCCTATGGAAATCCACTTAGCAGAAAGTAGTCCCCTCAAGGGGGTGTCTCACCTCCACAGTATAAGCCACTGTGTAGCTTCTTTTCCTGAAGCTGTGGCGTTGTTCTCCACTTTAACCTGCCAGCCCCACCATGTCCTCCATATGTAGAAAGAAATGTTGCCCAGAATAGCGCAATATAGTTTTAGCAAAAGCGTATTATTTAACCACTTTCCGACCGCCAGATGTCAAATGACGGCGGCAAAGTGGCTCGATATCAATGTCCGCCGGTCACCTGCAACCGGTCTCTCGTAGTGACAGAACGGGGATCCATGTATGTAAACACACGGATCTCCATTCTGACAGAGGAGAGGAGTGTGTTCTTCTGTTCCCTGTATATGGGAGCAGCGATCTCTCTCCTCCCCCAGTCAGCCCAGCCCCCACACAGTTAGAAACACATCCCAGGGAACACACTTTACCCTTTGATCACCTCTAGTGTTAACCCCTTCCCTGCCAGCGACATTTACACAGTCATCGGTGCATTTTCATGGCACTGATGGCTGTATAAATGCCAACAGTCCCAAAAAAGTGTCAAAAGAGTCTGACATGTTCTCTGCAATGTCGCAGTCCCGCTAAAAATCACAGATCGCAGCCATTACTAGTAAAAAATAAAAACAAAATAAAAACACCATAAATTAATTCTCATCGTTCATAAACGCGGCAACTTTTGCGAAAACCAATCAATAAACGCCGATTTTTTTTTACCAAAAATATGTAGAAGAATATATATCGGCAAAAACTGATGAATAAATTAGTTTTTTATATTTTTTTGGATATGTATTATAGCAAATAGTAAGAAATATTGTTTTTCTTTCCAATTGTCGCTATTTTTTTGTTTATAGCGGTGATCAGAAGTGATGCAGAGGTGATCAAATACCACCAAAAGAAAGCTCTATCTGTGGGGAAAAAAAAGGATGCAAATTTTGTTTGGGTACAATGTCAAACGACCGCGCAATTGACAGTTAAAGCGACGCAGTGCCGAATCACAAAAAGTGCTCTAGTCATTAAAGGGGAAATCCTTCTGGGGCTGAAGTGGTTAAAATATATGCAAATTGTATAAAAACTGCTTCAATTCAGCCAGAAATAGCGCTGGGTTACAAAACTAGGAAGTCCGTGCATTCCACGGTTTCAGACCGGAAGTGACGCAATGACGCACTGAGGCTCCCCCTACATATTTCGTCACAGACATCATCTAGAGCTGCTCCATCTTGCTACACTTCCTTGAATTTATACCATGTGGTCTTCTAGCAACCACGGGTCATGTGATAAGCGGCCTTTTTTGGTTGGTCTGTCTGTATGATAATGTCCATGGTTTGGACTGATAGACCTGATGTTTAAATAGATTGTTATGCTCGTGGGTATATGTTGGAAATGCTTATTACATTAAACATGTGATTATACCATAACCTAACGTTGAGGCCACCGAGGGTAATGCACGGACTTCCTAGTTTTGTAACCCAGCACTATTTCTGACTGCACTGAAGCTGTTTTTACACAATTTACATATATTTAATAAAATGCTTTTGCTAAAACTATATTGCGCTATTCTGGGCAACATTTCTTTCCACATATGGAGGACATGAAGGAGCTGGCAGGATAAAGCGGGGAACAACACCACAGCTTCAGGAAAAGAAGCAACACCCTCTTGAGGGGACTACTTTCTGCTAAGTGGATTTCCATAGGGGGATTACCACCAGCACATGTTTTCCCCACTGAGAAGTTAGAGGAGACTAAGAAGCACCAATTACTTTATATGGACACATATGTCAGGAGATGGCGCTGTCACTAACAAAATTAAGTGGGTTTATATTGGAAACCTTATAAGTGTGTTATACCCCATCAACTGTATTTGTGGGTAAAAAACGTAAGAGGTTTGGGATAATTGAGTCAAATCAAACATACAGAGCATAAACCTCCAAGTGTCCGTAAAAGTCCGTAAAATCCTATATATGTACACACTAAGTACTTTTTCAAGAAATTAGTGATGGTGTTCAAATCAGTAGAAGTGTCTTTGTGTATTAATAATCATAAATATGAAAATGTGAGGTAAAAACAACATTGGTGGGAAAATGTCCGTAAAAGTCTGTGTCAAGTCTGTAAAAGATGGTGTCCGTAAAAATGTGTGAAAGATGGCGTCCTTCACAAATCAAACACGAGGTTCTGCAAAATGCCGCACCGGCGTGTGACTTCCTCTAGGGGTCTTGGGATGTGTATAGGTCAGTAAGGGAAGAAGTTGATTACAGATGTATCCATAAACCAGTATGCTGCATTCAAAAGGTGACTTTCCATGTGTGTCATCTAGCACGGAAAATGGTGACTTCACTGGTGCTCCCCGCTTGTGCCCTCACTTACCAGAATCTTCATACCCCTACTGGGGTGATGCGCCTTTGGTAAATGGGGTCTTTGTTGTTGTCTCTTCGGTGTCCCGTGGTCCCTCCTTCCTAGGGTGGATTCCTCCTTCCAGGTGTTCCTGTACGGTTCAGTCCTTGATGAGTCCAGTCCCTGTGTTCCAGATGGTCCTCGGTAGGGATATTGATAAGAAAAAGGATCCAAGATAGTGTAGTATTTAAGGTTTTAAAGTGGTTTATTCAAACAAAAAATCGAGTTCAATTAAAAAGCACTCATTGTGCTGACATCCAAAACTGACACAGCAGTAAGCCAAGAACGCGGGCTGTCTCCGTTTGAGGAAGGC
>BLSH010479165.1:202504-231084 GCA_018402905.1 Glandirana rugosa | reverse complement strand
AGATAAAAAACGTACCTGTAATACACGGTGAAACCTGTTAAAAAGAAATAACGCATGACTAATAAACAAACTATTATTAAAATACCACACACATATAAAACATGTGATGAAAGTAGATAAACATCCCTATCTCGGATTGAAATAAAAAACAAATTGTGAAATTCATAATAAGTCCGGTTTTCATCTTAAATGTCTTTTTTTTAAATTTCACAAATAAAAAATTAAATCTTTGTATTACTTATCTCAACTCGCTTGTGGACCTTCAAGCCCAAGACGACCAGGCAGGCTTGAAGCCCTGTTTCAGGCCCAGGCCCAGGCCTGCCTTGGGCTTGCTAGCGTGCCTGTTGCTTGCGATCGTTCGGGTTCCGTCCGGACCCGGACCCGGACTTTGTCCCGAAGTTCGGACGGACCAGCAGAACCCGAACTTCCAGGTGTTCGCTCAACTCTATTCATTATGTTTCTAAATTAAAAAATAAACACTTTAAATTTTTTTTCTGTAAATTCTACTTTTGGCCTGAATAATACTTAAAGTGTTAAACAAAAAATAAAGTTAGGCTCTATCCCTACAAATAGATGAAAGTAGTGTACAAAATATACACACACCATAAAATTATTATCAAACAAATAATCAGTACGCAATAAAGAAAAATTGTCCAAAGTGGCACATAATGTCCATGCAAAAAATAGAAGTAATCTCTCAAACACTGTGTTCAAAATATCAGGTGATGCTCCTTCCTTTGATCCAAACAATGTGCTCCACCACGTGTGATAAGATTAAATAACTTACCAGACTTCTTTGGTCAGTAGGGCCTGCCAAGCATCTCAATTAAAACCACCAGCAGGGAGAACAGATGGGTCCAGTAACATTGCAGGCTTCAAGTAGGTAACCCCTCATAGAAGATACCATACACTCAGAGAGAGTGCTTTCATAGTATAGCAATATTTATTATACAGTATCTCACAAAAGTGAGTACACCCCTCACATTTTTGTAAACATTTTATTCTATCTTTTCATGTGACAACACTGAAGAAATGACACTTTGCTACAATGTAAAGTAGTGAGTGTCCAGCTTGTATAACAGTGTAAATTTGCTCTCCTCTCAAAATAACTCAACACACAGCCATTAATGTCTAAACCGCTGGCAACAAAATTGAGTACACCCCTGTCTGTTAGTAAGTTAGTGATGCGTGAGGAGACTGATGGAGTGAGCTGAGGGGTGGAGAGGTAGATTTGAGTGCTGTCAGCGTAGAAATGATATTGAAACCCATTGGAGGCTGACCCAGGGAAGAGGTGTAGATTGAAAATAAGAGAGGTCCAAGAACAGAACCTTTGGGGACCCCGACAGAGAAGAAAGTGGAGAGGAGAAAGTAGAATTGAAGTGACACTGAAAGTGCGATGGGATAGGTAGGACGAGAGCCAACGAAGAGCACAGTCACGGAGACCGAGGAAGTAACGTTTTTTGAGGAGGAGGGGGTGGTCAACTGTATAAAAGGCAGCCGAAAGGCTATTCTCTTATTTTCTATTCTATTATTTTCTTTTTTATTCTCCTATTTTCTATTCTATTATTCTCCATTACCTGTTCTTTTCAAATTCATTCTATTTGAAAATCTAATTTCGGAAGACAGTGTTATTCTTTCTATTTTTTTTCTATTCTATTGCTTTTCTATTCTATTCTCTTATCATTTTCTATTCTATTCTTTTCTATTATTTTGGTTTCCATTGTCTTGGATTCTATTTCAATCTTACGAATTTATACTATTCGAAATTTGAATTTTGGAAGACAGTCAAATATATTCTTTTTTATTTAATTATATTTTATTAAATTGTATTCTATTCTTTACTATTCTTTTATTTTTATTATATTACTTTATAATCTTTTTTTAGAAAATCAATGTTTTTTTTTTCTAATTTGTTTCCGAATTTGATTTGAATCGAATTTCGTCTGAATTTTTTTGTTTCGAACCGTAATTTCAGATTCGCTTAATATCATTACTATTGTAATTTGGTAATGAAAAATTAGTCCGAAATTTGATTCGGAACTAAACGAACTGCACATGTCTAGTCTATATGCACATTGTGTATATCCCTGGGGGAACGGGAGGAGGCGCACAGTTGTGGGTTAAGAGGAAGAGGAAAGATAAACTCTGAAAAAAATGCTGACCTCCTCCATTAATACAGGAACCTTGCAATGCAAATCCATTTACTTTCCGTATTCTTCTTTTACAAAAATATAGGATAGTGCGTGTGTGTATTGTGTGTATACAGTATATACTGTATATATCATAAAAGAATTTTATTCATATAGTCTCCATTGTCCCTTGATGTGCTTACTTTCTCAGGGCTGATGGTTCTGAACCTAAAGGTGTTCAAAGCATATAAATGCACAGCCTGTAATAAAACCCTCACAAGGATTCTGCCTTTCCACACACTATTCATAGTTAATTTCTTCTCTATGTGTACCTATTGCAGGAGTCTAAAAAACTGAAAATGTCCTATCAAATACTTACTAATACAAGTCCCATTTAGGGAACCTTGGTACCTTTTCCAGTCTCAACTTTGTCGCACCCTTAAAGAACTGCTGGACCAAAGGGTGAGAGTCCCACGAGGTCCCAGAAAAAGCTGACTTTTAGCGAGCCGACTGCCAAGCCCAGGTCTAGGCCAGTTTGCAGGAACCCCAAGACTGTTTTGACCTCCGGATTCCTGAATGATCTCCCTGCCGTGGATGAGAATTGCACAACCTTGGCCAAGATCCTTCCGTACACTCTATTTGTGCTTACCCTCTTCGAGCTCATAAGAGTGGAGATGACGCCCTCTGCACAGCCGAGGGCTTCCAACTTCCCTCTCTCAAGAACCAGACTGTCAGTCTCAGGACTTCTGGACAGGGGTGTAGGACTGTCCCTTGGGATAGCAGGTCTGGCCCGAGAGGGAGGGGTCCTGGTTCCCAGAAGCTCAGCTGAGTTAGGAGGGGAAACCCCGGCCAGTTCGGCCAATAAGGGGCCACCACCACCATCTCGACTGCCTCTGCACAAAGTATCTGCAGGAATCTCAAGATGACCGGAAATGGGGGGAAAGGCGTCTGCCCTGTTGAAGTTCCACCTGTCCGTTAGGGCAATCCGTCCCCTAGGCCTGGCTGCAGTGGCCCCGGGTGTAGTATCTCTTGACCTTGTAGTTGCAGGGGGATGCGAACAAGTCCTCTTCGGGCTGGACTCCAAAAGACAGGATTCACTTGAATGTTTCTGTGTGGAGCGACTATTCATTGTAGTCTAGTCACATCCTCAAAAGAAAGTCTGCCTGAACGTTCTGGGCTCCGGGGACAAACACTGCCGAGAGGTTGATTAGGTTCTTCTGGGCCCAAGACATAATTGGTTTGACTTCGAGTAAGGTGGGGCTCCACGTTCCCCCTGTCTCTTCACATAGGAAACCGCTGTGGTATTGTCCATCCTTAACAAGACCGCCTTCCCCTTCAGGAGATGACTGAAGGCTTGTAGAGCACAAGAGACTGCCCGAAGCTCCAGGACATTTGAGCTCGGGATGCAGGCACGGGGATCCCAACTGCCCTGCACCAGTTCTGACTCGTAGTGAGCCCCCATCTCTTACCACTGGCATCGGTGGTGACCACGGCCCACCCGATCAGGGCGATGGAGTGGCAAGTAAGCAGGTTCTTCTGCTGCAGCCACCAGGGAAGACTGGTCCTCATGGCCGGTGTTATGTGGATGAGCTGGCCGTTGTTGCCCGATTCCCATTGTAGGAGGAACCCTGTCTAAAAGGGACGAAGCCTCCAAAGGGCCCATTTGACCGCGGGTGTTGTGGAGACCATCGTGCCAATGATATTGAGGTACTGAGAGGCCCTTAGGTATGGGATGTTAGAGCCTGTGACACCGTCTGCCAGATGATGGAATTTTCTCTGTTGGCAGGGAAATTGTGCTCTCTACTGTGTCGAACTTGGCTCCCAAGTATACCAAGCACTGCACTGGATCCAGCTGGCTTTTTTCTAGCCCGCCAAACTCGACCAGGGTGGAAATCACTTGAGCTCTGTGGGCGAGCAGCTGTTCTTTGTCTTGAGATAGTAGGAGGTCATTGAGATAGTGATACAACCGGATCCCTTTCATTCTGATGAGTGGCACCACAGCCAGAAGAACTTTTGTGAAGGTGTGAGTTGAAGTTGAGAGCCCGAAAGGAAGACAGGTGAACTGCAGATGTCTCAACCCTATTGCGAACCGGAGAAACTTGCTGAATTCCTTTTCCATCGGCATGTGGAAATATGCATCCTTCAGGTCTACCGAGACCAGCCAGTCGCCTGGCTTCACGGCTTGCTGAATTGTAAACAGTGTCTTCATCTTGAACCTCTCGTACTTTATGAACATGCTCAAATAAGATAAGTCTATTATCGGATGCCAGGAGCCATCTTTCTTTAATACGAGGAAAAGATGGGAGTAGACTCCATGGAACTCTTCGTCTCTCGGGACAGGCACCATGACTCCCTGCTCCACCAGTGAGTCCACATAGTCCAGGAGGATCTGCTTTTTCTCTTCTGACTGTGGTAGCACCGTTGCGACAAACTTGAGGATAGGAGTACTGGTGAAGGACCAAGTGTGACCTGTTGACACTGTTTTTATGGTCCAGTAGTCCGAAATCTCGGCCATCCAGACGTGCCGGAAGAGCCGCAAACGCGCCCCCACTCGACCCGCTTGGATTGGCCCAATCTCAAAATGATTTTGAGGCCTAGGCAACCACTGGATGCCCGGCTCTTAGCGGGCTTCCGGAAGACGCCCCCTTTTCCAAATCCTCTGGAAGTCTCTGCCTGGCCTGTAAGTACAGGCTTCCCTTGAGCGATCTGTACTGCGTCTTCTACACTGAGGCCTCCTCTGGCCAAACAGGCGCTTATCCTGAGGCAGGAACCCCGACTTCCCGTCTGTGGCCTGGGAAATGGCACTATCCAGCTTGTTACCGAACAAGGAAGACCTCTCAAAGGAAATTTTACACCAAGCTTGTTTAGATGCTGGGTCAGCGAGCCAGGGGCGTAACCATAATGCCCCCCTGGCTGTGACCGAGGATAGCATCATCCGGGCTGACAGGCAGATGAAATCGATGGAAGCCTCCACCAGGAAAGCTGTTGCCAGCTTCAGTTCTTGAATTGCTGAGCTCCTTGCTAGCTCTTCGGAGACACCTCTGAGCACTGAATTGACGTTCTCCGTCCAAGGCTCCATTGCCTTGGATAAAGCGTAGAGAGCCAAAGAGGGTTTACAGGCCAAACCAGCCAGGCCATAGATTCTCTTGAGATCCTGGTCGATTCTTCTCTCAAGCTTATTCCTAAAGGACATTGCGTCCTCGAGGGGAAGGGTAACATGCTTGGCCAGACACATCAGTGCCGTGTCTACAAGTGGGGCATTCTCCAGGTGCTTCACATCTTCGGCTTTAAAGGGATACAGTCTTGAGGTGTTACTTGACAAGGAGGTCTTTCTGTCCACTCTCTCCCACTCTTCCAGAATGATCTCCTTGAGTTCCACCAAGAGCTGGAAAATGGGGGGCTCCTTTCCCAGATGTTTAAAGAATTTTCTTTGTTTAGCTGGAGGTGTGGTGGGTTCTTCCCATTTAAGGGCCTCTTTTACTGCTTTAATCAATGGAGAGACTAGTGCGAAGTCAAAGCCGCCTGGGAAGTCCTCTCCCTCCATCTCACTGTCCGAATACCTGAGAGAGGCATCATATGGCCGGAATAAGCCTGTATCCTCCAGGGCCTCATTGGCCACCGAGCCTGACATGGTGGTGGATTGGCTCTGCGTGCGGGTCATGCCCCACTCTTTTAGGGATTGCTGCACCACACGTTTAACCAGATACTCTACCTGTTGAATCTCAGTCTCTTTTTCCCTGACCACCCAGGCATAGCAGAGCTCGCACAGTGACTTGCCCTCTGGGACTCGTGTCCCACATCCCCAGCAGACTCTGCGACCAGAGTGGCTGTCATGGTGGTGGGAGTGGTGTCTGGAGGAGGAATGAGAGCATCTCCTCTGATGACGGTCCCAGACAGAGAATCCCACCGTGATCTGAATGAAGATTGCTGATGTTGTGGCCTGGCAAGGTCACTGTCGCTTTGCACAACAATCTGGTGATCCGACCTGGAAGGGCTAGGGAGAAAGAGAAAAGAGCGAACAGACACAGTGAAACCCATCTGACTTTAACACAAACCAGGCATCCCACCCCCCCTCACCTGCACATACCTTGTGCGTGAGGGCTGGCCGCAGGGAGGCAGTGATCCGTCCATGGTCACTTGGCAAATTGTGCAGAACATCACCATGGACCTAGGGCAAAGAGGCAAGTGAAGTATTTGACTGCAGGGCACCGGCCCTCCTGCCCCTTAAAGAGCAGTGGGCACCTCCCCAAAAACTCATCATCTGCCTTGCCTACCTTTGTGTAGCCCATCCAGGGCCTGGAGAAGCTGCCCCACTAATGACCGCAGAGGTTCCCACCAAACCCTGGGGCTGACAGCTTTTTAAAATCCCCCCGCCTGTGACATCACCAATGTGCCCCCCCTGTGCCATGGGATCTTCCAGAATGGTGCCTGAGCAGCCGCCGAACCTCCCGTTGCACTGTGCATGTGCAAACCAAGCCGAGGCCCCGCACATGAGCAGATGCTGGTGTCAGCCGCAACCTGGAAGAGAGGCGGCATCCTGGAAAGCAGCATTCCAGGCGTCATGGGACTGCCTGGACACTGTGCAATGGGGAAAGAAAAGCGCCCGATACGGGCCACACAGGAGAACATAAATATACATAATTATTGCCATGGAGTGGAGCTTTGAGGAAGAGTACCTTGCCAGCCGTCTTGCACCATGCTGGGCGACCCATCGTCCTAGGCATACACAGGCTGTCTCCCACCACTGGGACTCTGAGCCTGGAGCCACTCGCCCGCCCTTGGCTGGGCCCTGGGCTTCACACTGCATCCAAGTATGCCCGACTTCCACCCACACGGAGCTCGTTCTTGGACGGCCGCCATAAATGTAAGTGCGCATCAGGTAGGTCCAAGGAGGAGGACAAAAAAGGAACACAGTATCTGGCTAGGAGCACACTTTTATGGGAATGGGGGTCTATAGCATTGGAGAGGAGGCGGGGTTAACCCACACATAGGCTGCCATGGAGTCTGTCAGGAAAAATCCAATACCACCACCACCACACCATATTCAAAAAATTCAAACGTTACATTTATTCATCATCCATAAACTGTGAGATTTCAAAGCCACGAGAACCTCTTCCTCAGTCTGTAGTCACTGCTCAATGGCCTACAACTACATTTCTTTACAATTTTTATTCCGTTAATATGTGCTTTTAGTAGAATTTTAGAGCAGTAATTGTTCCCATATAACCATGAATTTGTGTTCTCAGCAAAGGTCCAGGAGGAAATTGATTATGTGATTGGTCAGGACCGCTGTCCCTCTATGGAAGATCGGAGTAAGATGCCATATATGGATGCTGTCATCCATGAGATACAGAGAGTTTCAGATATTGTTCCCCTGGGAATTGCCCATGCAACAGCCCAAAGCACCATCTTTAGAGGCTACACCATCCCAAAGGTGGGTAGAATGATTCCTGGACATTTTAACATTCTCTACTCTCCTTCTATGATCTCGGTAATCCATCTCACAGGAACATTTTGGTACTTGCATAATATAGTACAGACAGAAATGTTAAAACAAACTGAAAAAAAAATCCTTTTAATTCTGTAGTGTGTATTCTGCCGAGCATTGCAGAGTGCATCAAACCAATCTTAGTAGTTCCTGCCCCAAAGGAGCTTATAGCATAAAACACACAACTTGCAACAACCCAACTACTGTCTTTAGAGGAAACATCCCAAAGGTTTGCAGAATTATCTCTTAGACTTGTGCGGTTTGTTTCGTTCCGAATAAATATTCGGACGACTTTTTCGTTATTCGGAGATTCGAATATATCTGAATACCCAAATTACGGTATAAACAAAGTTTTCTGAATGCTCCAAATAACGAAACAAAATTTATATACTGTTTTAGTTAAGCCAAAGGTGATTCAAAGAGCCATTGTAATCAAGTTGCACTTTTTAAATGTAAACATTTTGGCTGCTGCATTCAAAAATCAAAAATTTTTTATTTGAAATGTATCAATTCGAAGTTTCGAAAAAAAAAATCTGTGAGTTTGATAAAATACATAAAACAAATTCTGAATACGAATTCCAAATATGAATCCCAAATACGAATTGAATGAATCAACCAATTTTAACAAAATTAAATAACTAGATTAAAGCGGACCTTCAGAAATTTTTTTCAACTTTCCATTAAATCTTCTGCCCTTGTTGTTTAAACTTTGGGTAATAAAACATTTTTTTTCTGCCAGTAAATATCTTCTACAGCCCACTTCCTGTTTCTTGTCTGGTCATTAGCCTAGGCTTATGACATCATCCATAGCTCTCTCTCTCACTCTTGTGAGACTTTGTCAGGAAGGGAGGGGGGATGAGTCATAAGAGGGCCAATGAAAACTACAGGGCTGCAGAGCTGGAGGTGTGCCTCTGTGTGTCTGTGTAAATCCAGGAAGTGAACATGCAGCAGCTTCAGCTGCCCGCAATTAAAATGTCTGCAGCCAGACTTAATGGGGGCAGGGGTGTTGATAGATGGGAATAAGACCAGGGGCTCCAGCTCGAAGAAATGCGGCACACAAAGCGCGCCGCAGTGGGAAAATGGGCATGGCCTAAACAAAATAGTGAGTGTGGTTAAAGGGTGTGGCTTAAGGGTGCGTGGCTTGAGTCTGAGATGAACAAGGGATGGAGGAAGGAAGAAAGAAAGAGATAGGGAGGGAAGGAAAGAGAAGGAAGGAAAGAAAGAAAGAGGGATGGAGGGACAGCAGGCCCAGATCCTACACCACAATAGCAATATGTGTATTCCAGAAAGTTTAACAATCAGCAAATAAAGATACTCCAAACACCTGGTGTTGGCGCTTCAATCATCCCGGCACCATGGTTGTATGGTGTCAGGATGATTGAAGCGCATTATTTCTAGTATTACATTGAAATATAAAATTAAATAGTTCAACTCACCATAATGCAGAATCAATGGGAGCCCTGAGCGTGTCACTTTCCACTGTCGCCTGCCACCAGATGCGATCAGGTGTCCCCAGCGGAGTCCCTCCTTCCATCAGGTGCCCCATCAGAGTCCTTCCTTCCATCATGTGCCCCCAGCGGAGTTCCTCCTTCCATCAGGTGCCCCCAGCAGAGTCCCTCCTTCCATTAGTTGCCCCCAGCCGAGTCCCTCCTTACATCACAGGTGCCCCCAGAGGAGTCCCTTTTTACATCACAGGTGCCCCAGCAGAGTGCCTCCTTACATCACAGGTGCCCCCAGTGGAGTCCCTCCTTCCATTAAGTGACTCCAGCGGAGTCCCTCCTTACACAACAGGTGCCCCCAGCAGAGTGCCTCCTTACATCACTTGTGCCCCCAGCGGAATGCCTCCTTACATCACAGGTGCCCCCAGCGGAGTTCCTCCTTAAAACACAGGTGCCCCCCAGCAGAGTGTCCATCCTTAGATCGCAGGTGCCCTCAACGGAGTGTCCCTCCTTACATCACAGGTGCCCCCAGCGGAGTGTCCCTCCTTACATCACAGGTGCCCCCAGCGGAGTGTCCCTCTTTACATCACAGGTGCCCCCAGCAGAGTGTCCCTACTTACATTACAGGAGAGTGGTGATGTGGAGGGCACTGAGGGATGATGTCATCTATCTGCTCCATGCCACAACTCTGACATTGCAGAGGCCAGGCGGTGAGGGTGGAAGAGCAGTGATGCGGTGCGGGCAGAGAGAGAAGATGTCATCTCTGCTCGCCCACTTCTCATCCGCAGCCAACTCGCGGCTCTCTTATTCAGGCCGCCCATGACTCTGTCAAGCCACCCACTCGCAGCTCTCATGCAGCACGCCCACTGTTAGGGACGCCAAAACGCAGCAATGTGCACCAGGGCTAAACTTGGGAAATCAAATCCTTCAGTGTAAGACAAATCGGTTTTGGGTGATAAAGCAATAACAATGGACATTTTGCACCTACAGTATCTCACAAAAATGAGTACACCCTTCACAGTTTTGTAAATATTTTATTCTATCTTTTCATGTGACAACACTGAAGAAATTATACTTTGCTACAATGTAAAGTAGTGAGTGTACAGCTTGTATAACAGTGTAAATTTACCGTCCCCTCAAAATAACTCAAAACACAGCCATTAATGTCTAAACCGCTGGCAACAAAAGTGAGTACACCCCTAAGTGAAAATGTCCAAACATTGTCTGGCTGTAGCTTTTCTCACTGTGCCACCTAAGATGCTGGACAACTCCCTGCCTGATCTCTTGGACTATCTTACCTTTTTCCTCTTCTTCTTTCTAGCAAATCTTGAACTCTTTGCTCCTTCCATGAACTTCCTGAGTTCCAGCCGTTTCTGTGTTTATGTAAAGTCAGCAGCTACAAAAAGTGTAGCTGCTGACTTTAAATAAACACATACTCACTTGTCCCAGGATCCATCAATGCAACCGCCCGAACCCTCGTTTCTCTCCCTTGCCTCTCCCCGGCGCCGGCATCACTACTGTGGGCACCCAGCTGTGACAGCTTGCGGCTTCACTGCTGGGTGCACACTACGCATCTTGTCGTGCTGTGCCTCCTGAATGGCCGGGCAATCTTCTGGAACCTCTGACGTGTCCCAGAAAATCGCAGGGTGGGGGGGAGGAGAAGTGGGAGCTGGGTACTTGTCAAAACTAGGTACCCGCTCCACCCCCAAAAAAATGACATGCCAAATGTGGCATGTCAGGGGGTCAGGAGTCCTTAAAACAGAAGTTCCACTTTTGGCTGTAACTCCACTTTAAGCCATGCCTCTGCATTTCCTGTTTCCAGATTCCAGATTATTGTGCTCTCTCTCTAGCTGAAATCTTTCTCCTTTACATACCTTTAGCTGTCCTTATCTACTATTCATTACTGAGCTTTGGCTTGTTCCTGATCTGCTTCATCTGCTACCTATCTCCTGCTTGCTGTCCTCCTGCTGGGACAGTCCTGAGGGGTTCAACCTGGCATTAGCACGCATGGTCTCCGCCATCAGGAGCTCTGGTTAGTGGCAAAGCCATTACTTTAGAATTCCCCCTAACATCATAGCTCCTCCTATCACCAGTATCCCCTTTATATTAGTGTCCCCCTTTATATCAATCTCAGAGTTGTTAGAAAGTTTAATTCTTATTGGTTGATGAGGGTAATTGAACTTTTTGCCCTTAAAATAAATGCATGTAATAACTAGCATTTACTTTCCTGTTTTTTGCTAATCAGGGAACCACTGTGTTTCCTCTACTGACATCTGTTCTGAAAGATCCAAAATACTTTCCAAACCCTAATATATTTGACCCCGGTCGCTTCCTGGATGAAAAGGGCGCTTTCAGAAAAAACGAAGCTGCCATACCGTTTTCTATAGGTAAGAGCATTTCTCTTGGTTATGTAAGATTAAAAAAAAAGTTTATTACACAGAGCAAATTACTGATCATCTAAAAACTAATACAGAGACAAAAGTTATTTGTCTATGGAGAAATGTATAAGAACAATTAATGCAGAACTTTGGGAATTCTACATTCTACAATTACATTGGTCCAGCTTGGCTTGATGTAAGTATCTATATCAGTTATCTGGGGGGCACCGGAGGATTAAACCATTTGTAACAGTCCATACTACAAACAGAGTGCTGCTCCAGAGGCTTCTCCTCTACACACTGACCACAGAGGGTCATTCTCTCAGCACCACTGCCATTCAGAAAACTCTTCATACTAATTTTCCGTGAACACAAAGCATTTTCTGGTTGGACAAGGTGGAGATTATGACTTCATGCACCCCTTTCTACCTTGTCACCAGAGAATAATTGGACGATTTTCCCTCTGTTCCTGTTTGGTATTTTCTTTGAGCCCTTGTGATAACAGTCACCAAGACAGATAGAAAGGGTGAATCTCTCCAATGGAAAAAACAGCAATACAAACAACAGTTGTTCTACCTCCCCACACTACCCAAAATGTAAAAAAAATGCCTTAAAGTGGATGTAAACCCTCCATATACCCAGTGAAGTGAACAGCCTCAGATGATACACAGGGATGATTAAAACCTCCCCATATAAGTCTTACGTGTACATCTGCAGTCTTCAGCTTGATATACTGTTTAGAAAATGCCCATTCTGTTATATTTTTCACTTCCTCATTGCTATCTAGGAGGAGATGATTGCTAGACAATGTGAGACACTGAGAGAGACTGTGCGAAAGCTGATTGGAGGAAAGGCACACACCCCCTCCCCACACATGCAGAGCTCGGTCTGTGTATTGTTTAGCTGGCTGCTAATCTATTTTTAGCAACCTCCTCCTTCTCTAAATTTTATGTCCCATCTCCCATAACGAGTGAGAACTTATCAGGCTGATAACAGAGCTACGGAGGAAGAGACAACTATGGGACATAGCTATTTAAAGAGAGATAACAAAACACTACAGACAGATGTGTCCAACTCAAATTTCATGAATCGGGTTTACATCCACTTTAAGTTATACTTAAAGAATGTAACAATAAATATAGTACCGGTCGAATTTGTGTCCTGGAGGTCACACTTAAACAAAGTCCATATGTACAGTATGTTATGTCAATGATATACTAATGTAAAAATGTCTGTATGATTGTTTGTGGAAACTTTAATTGAACCACTTCAATACCAAACAATTTCCCCCCCTTTCCCTTTCAGCGCTAACGTATTGTAACCACTTGCCGACCGTCAACTGCAGGTTGACGGCGACAAAGTGGCTCGATATCGCAAACCGCCGTCATATGACGGCGGCTGCGAGATTGCGCACTGTGAGCGTGCGCGCGTCGCTGGAGGCGCGCCCGCACACTCACTATGTTCGGGGAGAGCCAGGGAGCGGGTGCGGCGGACTCGATCGCCGCCGGCTACCCGTGATGCCCCCCCCCCCGGAGTGATAGAACGGAGGTCTGTGTAAGTAAACACAGACCTCCGTTCTGTGAGAGGGGGAAGGGCTGTGATCACAGCCTTCCTCTACATGGAAGCTGTAATCACTTCCCTTCAGCCCACACACAGTTAGAACACGCCCAGGGAACACAGTTAACCCTTAGAGCGCCCCCTGCAGGTTAACCCCTTCACTGCCAATGGCATTTACACAGTAATCAGTGCATTTTTATAGCACTGATCGCTGTATAAATGCCAATGGTCCCAAAAAAGTGTCAAAATGGTCCGACATGTCTGCCCCAATATCGCAGTACCGCTAAAAATCGCAGATCGCCGCCATTACTAGGAAAAAATAAAAAAAATAAAAACCCCAGAAATGAATTCTCATCATCCGTAAACGCGGCCACTTTTGCGCAAACCAATCAATAAACGCCAATTGCGATTTTTTTTATCACAAATATGAGGAAGAATATAAATCGGCCAAAACCGATGAAAAAAAAAGTTTTTTTGTATTTTTTTTTTTTTTGGATTTGTATTTTAGCAAAAAGTAAGAAATTTGGTTTTTTTTTGCAAAATTGTCGCTCTTCTTTTGTTTATAGCGGCGATCAGAAATGACGCAGCGATGATCAAATACCACCAAAAGAAAGCTCTATTTATGGGGAAAAAAGGACGCAAATTTCGTTTGGGTACAACGTCGCACGACTGCGCAATTGTCAGTTAAAGCGACGCAGTGCCGAATCGCAAAAAGTGCTCTGGTCCTAAAGTGTGAAATCCTTCCGGGGCTGAAGTGGTTAAATGACAATTGCGTGGTCATGCGACGCTGTACCCAAACAAAATTTTTATCATTTTTTCCCACAAATAGAGCTTACTTTTGATGGTATTTGATCACCTCTGGGGTATTTATTTTTTGCGCTACAAATAAAAGAAGACTGAAAATTGTGAGAAAAAACATTTTTCTTTGTTTCTGCTACAACACTTTGTAAATAAGTAAGTTTTCTCCTTCACTGGTGGACACTGATTAGGCTACACTGACAGGCACTGATGAGGCACTTATATGCAGCACTGGGCAATCATAGGCGGCACTGATGGGCACTCATAGGCGGCACTGATGGGCACTCATAGGCGGCACTGGGCACTGATAGGTTGCACTGGTTGGCACTGATGGGCAGCACTGATAGATGACACTATTAGGTAGCACTTCTAAGGAGGCACTGGTGGCCATCACAGATGGGCACTGAGTGCCATCTCTATTGCCTGGGTAGGCACCCCTGGTGGTCCCTGGGTGGGCTCCCTGGTGGTCCCTGGGTGGGCATCATGGTGGTCCTGTGTGGCAATCATCTGGGGCTGCACTGATAAATCAGTGCAGACTCCACCTGTCAGGAGAGCTGTCGATCGGCTCTCCACTACTCGCGTCTGCATATATACAGCTCTTCCTATTTACACTGTGATCAGCTGGGATTTGTCACAGCTGATCACGTGGTAAAGAGATTCTGACAAAGAGCTTTGGATATCAGACTGACACACCACACCACCTATCGCCATGCTGCGCGCCCCCGCAGGCACACGTCGGCTTGTTATTCTGCTGGATGTCATATGACACCCAGTCAGGATAACTGAACCGTCATTCTGCATACAGCAGACGGGAAGTGGTTAAAAATTACAAATCTACAGCCAACTTTACTGTATACATCGTTTGTTAAATCATTTATAAGTATTTTATGTATTTCAATAGAATAAATCATTGGAAACAGTCCTGTATGCACACATATTGATATTCTATTATATTTTATGATATCACTAATATTGGAGTACTAGAAATAATGTGGGGGGATCTCTATATGCCCTTCTGCCCCCCCCCCCCCCCCACCTACTGAATGTAGTTGGACTGTGTGCTTGGCTGCGCAGGTGCATAAACAATATTATCTGCTATTTCATTATTAAAACGTTTTACATACAAATTTAATTTGGCAGGTTGCCTCCTAAAAGAGAAAGGAACTTGGAATGTCAGCGATGCATATTACAATTTTATTACAGTTTAGCTATCTCTCATAAATGTAAAACGTATAATAAAGTGATTGTAAAGGATTAAGGTTTTTTTTATCCTGAATGCATTCTCTGCATTAACCTGTTCCTTACCGAGTCATTGTGAAATGACGTCGGCAGGAACCTCTCATCGATCTGGGCCGTCATCATATGACGTCGGCCGCTTCTCACCGCTACTGCGGGCCCCTGGGGGCCTGCAGAGCGGCGATCACGGATCGATCGTCTGCCAGGGGGTCGTGCTCCCCCCCCGTTCGGGGTAAAGAGCCAATAAAATTGGCTCTTTACCACGTGACCGGCTGTGTCCAATCACAGCCGGTCACTACTGATCTTCCCATGCACGCCGCTTGTGCGTGCCCCCTGGGGCGCGCAGCGTGGCGATCGGGGCTGAGGCTTGTCTCTCGGACAAAGCTCAGCTCCGATCATTGTAAAGAGCCAATAGAATTGGCTCTTTACCACGTGACCGGCTGTGTCAATCACAGCCGGTCATGTGATGTAAACAAACCGTGATAACGAGCTGTTACCGCGGTTCTCCCTGTCACACACCGATCGTGTGTCACAGGGAGATTGCGGTAACAGCTAGTTAACACCTACTGTACACCAAGCTCACTGGTCACCCCCCAATAAAGAGTACTTGTCACCACCCCATCAAAGTACCTGTCACAGCCCATCAGAGTACCTGTCACCTGTACATCAGAGTGCCTGTCACCTGTCCATCAAAACACCCGAGTACCTGTCACCTGTCCATCAAAGTACCCAAGTACCTGTCACCTGTCCTTCAGAGTACCCGAGTACCTGTCACCTGCCCATCAGAGTACCCGAGTACCTGTCACCATCCCATCAGAGTACCCGAGTACCTGTCACCAACCCATCAAAGTACCCGAGTACCTGTCACCAACCCATTAAATTACCCGAGTACCTGTCACCAGACCATCAGAGTACCCGAGTACCTGTCACCTGCCCATCAGAGTACCCGAGTACCTGTCACCAACCCATCAAAGTACCCGAGTACCTGTCACCAGACCATCATAGTACCTGAGTACCTGTCACCTGCCCATCAGAGTACCTGTCACCTGCCCATCAGAGTATCCGAGTACCTGTCACCTGCCCATCAGAGTACCCGAGTACCTGTCACCTGCCCATCAGCGTACCCGAGTACCTGTCATCTGCCCATCAGAGTACCTGTCACCAGCCCATCAGCGTACCAGAGTACCTGTCACCAGCCCATCTGAGTACCCAAGTATCTGTAACCAGCTCATCATAGTACCAAAGTACCTGTCATCTGCACATAAGAGAACCTGAGTACCTGTCACCAGCCCAGAAAAGTACCCGAGTACCTGTCACCTGCCCATTAGAGTACCCGAGTACCTGTCACCAGACCATCAGCCTACCAGAGTACCTGTCACCTGCCCCCCTGAGTACCCGAGTACCTGTCACCTCACCACCCGAGTACCCGAGTACCTGTCACCAGCCCATCAGAGTACCTGTCACCTGTCCTTCAGATTACCCGAGTTCCTGTCACCAACCCATCTGAGTAACCGAGCACCTATCTGCAGCCCATCAGAGTACCCAAGTACCTTTTACCAATCCATCAGATTACCCGAGTACCTGTCTCCAGCCCATCAAAGTACCCAAGTACCTATCTGCAGCCCATCAGAATACCTGAGTACCTATCTGCAGCCCATTAGAGTACCCGAGTACCTATCTGCAGCCCATGCCTCATATAATATACCTCGGGTATTTGATTTCCAAAATTGGGTAATTTTGTGGGTAATTCCATTGTCCTGGTGCTCCAGGGCCTTCAAAATGTAATGGCTCTTTAGGAAATTAGATGTGAAATGTCTGCTCCTAGAATGCCTGATGGTGCTCCCTGCATGTTGAACCTCTCTATGTGGCCAGGCTGTATAAAAGTCTCACACATGTGGTATCACCATACTCGGGACGAGTAGCGTAATATATTTTGGGGGGTAATTTTTGCTATATGCATGCTATGTGTTAGAAATATCTTATAAATAGACCACTTTGTGTAAAAATAAAAGCGTTTTCATTTTATTTTCACGTTTCTCGAAGACTTGTGGAAAAAAAATGAACTATTCAAAAGACTCATAATGCCTCACAGAATATATGTTGGGGTGTTTGCTATCCAAAATGGGGTCATTTTGTGGGTAATTCCATTGTCCTGGTGCTCCAGGGCCTTCAAAAGTGTAATAGGTCGTTAGGAAATTAGATGTGAAAATTCTGCTCCTAGAATGCATGACGGTGCTCCATGCATGTTGGACCTCTGTATGTGGCCAGACTGTGAAAAAGTCTCACACATGTGGTATTGCCATACTCGGGGAGAGTAGCAGAATGTATTTTGGGGTGTAATTGGAAGTATGCATATGCTGTGTGTGAGAAATAACTTTGTTGTTATGACAATTTTGTGCAAAAAAAAAAAAAAAAATAATAATAATTTCTTAATTTTCCCAAGAATTGTGGGAAAAAAGTACAACTTCAAAAAACTTGCCATGCCTCTAACTAAATACCTTGGAATGTCTACTTTTCAAAATGGGGTCATTCGGGGGGTATTTGTACTTTCCTGACATTTCAGGGCCTCAAAAAATGAGATAGGCCATCAGTGCATCAGGTGTGATCAATTTTCAATGATTGGCACCATAGCTTGTAGACTCGATAACTTTCACACAGACCAAATAATATACACTTATTTGGGTTATTTTTACCAAAGATAGGTAGCAGTATAGGTTTTGGCCCAAATTTATGAAGAAAAATTACTTATTTGCAAAATTTTAGCACAGAAATGAAAAAAAGTGTTTTTTTTCAAAATTTTCGCACTTTTTTCACTTATGTCGCAAAAAATAAAAAAGGTTCTTAAATACCACCAAAAGAAAGCTCTATTTGTGTGAAAAAAAAATGATAAAAATTTTGTTTGGGTACAGTGTAGCATGATAGAGTAATTGTCATTCAAACTGTGAGAGCGCTGAAGGTGAAAATTGGTCTGGGCAGGAAGGGGGGTATAAACGTCCTGTATTGAAGTGGTTAAAGTGGATGTAAGCCTTCACATATACCCAGTGAAATGAACAGCCTCAGATGATACACAGGGATGAAACAAATCCCCCTACATAAGTTTTACATGTATAACTGATGTCTTCTGCTTTATATACTGTTAGAAATTTCACTTCCTCATTCAGCAGTAGCAGTGTAGTGTTGGATTACACTGGGAGACAGCTGATTGGAGGAAAGGCACACACCCCCCTCCAGATAGGCAGAGACTTTTAGAGCTGTCCTGTGAGTAGAGCAGCTTTCTGCTAATCTATTTATAGCACCCACCCTGACACAAATTTCATGCTGTTTTTATCACGTGTCAGAGAACTTATCAGAAGTCATCATTCTGATAACAGAAGAACAGAGCAGGATAAGGCCACAGGACTTAATGCTTTGAAGAGAGATAAGAAAACACTGCAGGTATGTGTGCCCAGCTCAAATTTCATGAATCAGGATTACATCCACTTTAAGGTAAAAAAATAACCCCCCCTTATACTTATCTGAGTCCAATTTCGATCCAGTGCTGCACTCAAGAGTTCTCTTCCTTGTGAAAAGGCAGAATGATAGCAGCCATTGGCCCCTGCTTCTGTCAATCATATCCTGTGTTGAGGGAGCAGGGGACAGGGCTGAGCCGTTCTGTCTTTGTCTAAAGACAAAGGCAGCATGACTCGGGATTGAGCACGCAGGAGTGCCCTCATAGGAAGCAACTTCTTATGTGGGCTTTGCCGAAGAGGTAGAGGCAGGAGTGCCAGCAGGAGACCCCAGAAGAGGAGGGTTAGGGAAGCTCTTTGCAAAACCATTGCACAGAGCGGGTAACTATAACAGGTTTATTATTATTATTATTTTAGAAGGTTTACAATCACTTTAACTTTCAACTAACTTGACAACTCCTTACTCATCAGGGTGGCACAAGTTTATTTTTTATACTTCCTCTACTTTCAGGGAAGAGAATCTGTCTTGGAGAAGGGATGGCCAGAATGCAGATCTTCTTGTATCTTTCCTCCATCCTGCAACATTTTAACCTGAAGTGTGATGAGGATCCTTCAGATATTGATTTCACCCCAATGCCCAATACCAACGGAGCTGTCCCTCATACGTACAAGATACGTTTTAAGTCCCGCTAAAGCAGACCTTTGAATGATGAATAAATAGGTTAGAAGACGTTAATTTGTCTAGTATGCATTAAAGCAGTGGTTCCCAACTCCTGTCCTCGGGACCCACTAACAGGCCAAGTTTGCGAAATAACTGAAATATATCACAGGTGATATAATTTGCTGCTCCGTGATTGCATTATTCTATTCTGCATCTCCCCAAGGTAATACTTAAAATCTGTCCAGTTAGTAGGTCCTCAGGGCAGGGGTTGAGTACCACTGCAATAAAGGTACTATGGGCAAATCTGCCCAGATTAAATTCATGGAAGCAAACACCTAAACAGATATGAAAATTGTGAATGTTAATGCAAAATACAGTCCATGGGAGGCAAATCTTGAAAATTAATTTTGGGCCATGTTCATGGCTAATAGGAAAGCAATTGTCAAAGGGAATAGGGAGCTGTGCACTGCCATGGAAGATATGTATCAATGCAAACACAAAACTAAAAAAAACCACACCATTCAGTTACTAAAGCACAAGGGACATTTACAAAAAAAAATATTTACTACAGTATCTATAAATGAAACATAATTCATGAATCATCTGCCCATCCTTTATACATATGTAATGCTACCCCGAAGGAGCCACATGGTAGGTTGAGTTCTCTGTTCATCTGCATGCTAGCATTGCGGCCCAGTCTTTATGGTGGTGCCCATAAGTATTGTCCCAGTAAAGTATGCATGCAGTAAAGAATGCTGCTAATTAGAAGGCCAGTCCCTATGTGCTCAGTCTTTGCTAGCAGCAACAAGTTAATGGCAGCGGTGTCCTCTCACTAGTCCCAATGATACAGTAACAAGAGTCCCGCTGTTCAGATGTCAGCTCACTTCTGGAACTGTTTGGAGTGACTCCAGTCCTCAGCACATGCAGGCTTGTAGCAGAATGATGTGCACATACCTCAGTCTCCTTGCTGCAAAGAGGAAACATCTCAGTGTTCGGCGTGTGAATATACAGCTCTATCTCTCTTTAGATCCAGCTCGCATTGGGAATTGTAGTCCAATCATCCATTAACTGCCACAGTAAAGTTTTCCCAAACTTCATCTCCCATGATTGAATGCTGTCAACCATTAAGTTTCTTGAGTTTCCTTTGCTTGTCAGCTCCCCCTGGTGGACAGAAGTAGTGTTAACCCATTCATCTGAAGTCCATTGGGAGCACAGAGGGCACTGCAACACACTGTCCTAAATCGTTCTCTGTCCGTAGCCAAGCACCTGGCTACAAATAAATCCAGTTTCATTCTCTAGATGCTGCAGTTTGATGAATGGTGGCGCTCATAGGGGAAAGGATGGGCATAGCTGGGCACCCTTGATGAGAGACTGTGACAGCTCTAATAACCGCCGACACACTGGAAGAGTACAGTGGCAAGGGTGGTGGTGCATGGATGGAAGAGTATTTCACATACGGGAAAAGACATCAGCACAAGGGACACAATCTTCTGAGTGTACATTATGTGTTATTGTGTTGCAGGAAAGAAAATTGGTCAGTTTTCATCTTGTTAATAATTTATATGAACAAGAAAATTGGTCAGTGTTGATGGGGGAATCTCTCTAGCAGAGATATTGTGTTCTCCCAGTGGGAGAACACACAGGGGTTGATTTACTAAAACTGGAGAGTCCAAAATATTGGTGCAGCTGTGCATCAGCTTCCAACTTTTTTTGTCAAACCTTAATTGAACAAGCTGAAACTGATTGGTTACCATGCACAGCTGCACCAGATTTTGCATTCTCCAGTTTTAGTAAATTGACCCCACAGTGATTATTTCGAGCTGCTATAGCTGCTGGCAATAGTCACATGAAAAATCTGACAGGCTGGTTGTACCCAAGCTAATAGATTGATCAACTGGGGCCTGCACGTACATGGTTCCAATCTCAGCCCGTACCTCCTGGACCGACCAAGATTTACGACTGGCTTTAGAGTGCACTTTGTCATGTGTAAAATATGACAATTACTTCACCAAAAAAAAAACGTGCTGTGAATAAAAGTTAGAGAAATTCAGAATTGTGTATCTCAACACCTTAATCTAATCTGACTCAGTATTGGGGTCAAAGCATCAGCATGGTGGCCAGTGTAAGGGAAAACCCAAAACGCATGGGTTTCAGTAACATTTTGACTGCTGAAGCCAGATTGAAAAATAGATGTATTTATTATACAAGCCTGTAACTAGCTACAAGAAGAGAGAATAATAGAGTACATTGTGATGGTTTCAAAAGAATTGCTCTAAACTAGCTAGGGTCTTGTAATGTAATTTATATGTTTTACCATAGGGTGGGAACTATCTAGCTAAAGGTTCTTTGAAGTCCAATCTTGATTGAAATGCAAAATACACATAGACATGTCAATTCCAGTAGTTCTGTGGGAAATGGCCGAGTTAGGCATCTTCACAGCTGGAGGTGTAAAAGGCATTTGAACACAACCAAGACTGCTGTTATAAATTATGACTTCTAATTAAATATATGTAGCTATGGTCTCCCTTGGGAGTGGCTGAAAGTTGTGGTTCACCTGATCACACTGCCTTCAATCACCTTCATCCACACACTCGAAGTCACTGAACAGGCCGGAGTTTTGTTTTTTTGTTTTATTAGGGGCTAAACTTGGATAGGGTAGTGTTGATGATGAGATGCCCAAGAATCTTTACAACTTAACCAGGACCTCTATACACTCCAATGCATATACATCTCCATCTTCCTCCAGCACTGACACTTGCTGAGTTCCACTTGCCACTTCTTCTCACTTCTGCACAGTCCTTAAGCTTCTGGCCTAAGGGATATTTACTAGACCTGCACCTAGCTAGCACAGAATGAGACCAGCCATAGATTTAGCTCAGTCTCCGGACCACCCGTTACAGGTAGAGGGTGCTAATCCCCTGTGTAGCAAATTACTGTGCTAGCTAGAACTTGGATGGACTACTGCTCCCAGCCCATCTTCTCCCAGGTCCCATCAGCTCCTCCAGCTGCACTGAACTGTCTCACTGCCAGAGCAACATAGAGGTTCCCCACTGTATCTTGCACCCTTCCCAGATTGTCTCTCTCACTCCAATCTGCTCCAGCCTGCCTCAACAGTTCACCAGGGGTATGTTGCTCACAGACTCTTGAAGTTCCTCCCTGAAGATCTCTTCTGGAAAGCGTTCTCTCCTGTTGTCTCTCCGGTCACCCTTTTGTGCCTGCCACCAGAATCTCACACCTTCTGGCTGCACCTAAGCTCTCCAGGACCAGGGCATCCCCCCAGACTGGGAACTCCCCTGACCACGACAACCTCCACACTTCTCCATCTTCAGCTTCTCCACCCGAACATCTCCTCCCCAGCAGGGCTGACCCTGAGTATATCAAGGAAGCCTGTCCCCTGCCAATCCTAGTTGGGGATTGGTCAGGGCTCCCTGAGACGCTCTGTGCCCACCTCCCTACTAGAATCCTCTAGAAGCAGGAAGGAGGTGACCGGGAAATGATGTTGCATGTGAATCACCTGCTGCTGCTCTAGGCCACTCCCAGCCCACACAGATCAAAACAAACAGGCCTAGCTTCCAGCAAAGCCTGCTTAAATTTTCCTGTACTCTCAAAAAAGACCTACCTCTACCACCTATCTAAAGCAGAGGGTGCTACATATACAGTTGTGCTAATACGTTTACATACCCTGGCAGAATTTATGATTTCTTGGCCATTTTTCAGGGAATATGAAAGATAACACAAATATTTTTCTTTCACTCATGGTTAGTGTTTGGCTGAAGCCATTTATTATCAATCAACTGTGTTTATTCTTTTTAAATCATAATGACAACAGAAACTACCCAAATGACCCTGATCAAAAGTTTACATACCCCAGTTCTTAATACCGTATCTTGCCCCCTTTAACATCAATGACAGCTTGAAGTCTTTTGTGGTATTTGTGGATGAGGCTCTTTATCCTCTCAGATAGTAAAACTGTTTGGCAAAAAGCCTACAGTTCCTGGACATTCTTGGGCTGTCTTGCATGAACTACACGTTTGAGATCTCCCTAGAGTGGCTAAATTATATTGAGGTCAGGAGACTGAGATGGCCACTGCAGAACCTTCACTTTATTCTGCTGTAGCCAATGACAGGTTGACTTGGCCTTGTATTTTGGATCATTGTCATGTTGGAATGTCCAAGTACGTCCCATGCGCAGCTTCCTGGCTGATGAATGCAAACGTTCCTCCAGTATTTTTTGACAACGTACTGCATTCATCTTGCCATCAATTTTGACCAAATTTCCTATGCCTTTGTAGCTCACGCATCCCCAAAACATCAGCAATCCACCTCCATGTTTCACAGGCCTTGTTGTCTCCTCTCCAAATTTAGCATTTATGGTTGTGGCCAAAAAGCTCAATTTTGGTCTCATCACTCCAAATGACTTTGTGCCAGAAGGTTTGAGGCTTTTCTCTGTGCTGTTTGGCGTATTGTAAGTACTTTGTGGCATTTGCATACTAATGGCTTCCTTCTGGCGACTCGACCATGCAGCCCATCTTTCTTTAAGTGCCTCCTTATTGTGCATCTTAAAACAGCCACACCACATGTTCCCAGAGAATTCTGTATTTCTCCTGAAGTTATTTGTGGGTTTTTCTTTGCATCCCAAACAATTTTCCTGGCAGTTGTGGCTGAAATTTTAGTTGGTCTACCTGACCGTGGTTTGGTTTCAACAGAACCCCTTATTTTCCACTTCTTGGTTAGAGTTTGAACACTGCTCATTGACATTCTCAATTCCTTGGATATCTTTTTATATCCCTTTCCTGTTTTATACAGTTCAACTATCTTTTCTTGCAGATTTCTTGACAATTCTTGTGCTTTCCCCATGACTCAGAATCCAGAAACATCAGTGCAGCACTGGATGAAAGATGCAAGGGTCTGTCAGGACTCCAGAAACTCATTGACTTTTTATACACCCACACTAATTACAAGCAAATAAATCACAGGTGAGGATGGTTACCTTTAATAGCCATTCAAACCCCCGGTGTCTACTTGTGTGCATGTTATCAGGCCAAAATCACCAGGGTATGTAAACTTTTGATCAGGGTCATTTGAGTAGTTTCTGTTGTCATTATGATTTAAAAAGAGTAAATACAGTTGATTGATAATAAATGGCTTCTGCCAAACACTAACCATGAGCGAAAGAAAAGTTTTTGTGTTATCATCCATATTCTCTGAAAAATGGCCAAGAATTCATAAATTCTGCCAGGGTATGTTAACTTATGAGCACAGCTGTACATCTAATATACTTAATTATAAATAAATGTTTGATAAATAAAATGGTTATTCCATTTACCCTATCACCAGGTAACATGCTTTCTCAGAAGCCGAGGTCAGCAGCTCTACTTATTTTTCTTATAACAGGTTTCCTTAAATGTGGCTCTGGCTATATCATTGTCTGCTTTTCTGTTCATGTTGACTGGCAATGACTGTACAGTTTCATATCAGATTGTTCTTGTGAAGTAACTCAAAACTTGAAAACACTTGTTCAACCTTCTAAGATCTGTGGAATTATATGCTCCAATAACTTCCTATAATACCCCATATCTAATAAATTGTCTGTCTGTCATCAGTTCTTTAGGCAATGGATGATTTTTATATTACACACACGATTATCATAATGAGTTTGAAAGTGGCTCAGTTATCTAAAAAAATTACAATATAAATTAAAGATGAGTCAAACCATCTGCCCAGATTACAAGAAAATGGCTCCCGGCCACACACACAGGATGAGCAAATTGTAAAGCTAAAGTAGTGAAAAATGATGAGAATTGGCTTCAACGCGGTTCTCCACCCGTAGAGGCCCCCCCCAATGCCTTTCGCACATGTGACCCAGATATTGAAGATTTATACCAGCAGATTACTACATGTATTTCATCCAACCTACTGACCAAACTGTTCCACCAGCCTGCACTTTGTTCTTAGATACTTCCCCAGGCATAAAGGTTTCTATCTCCATAGCAGGGGTAATTGAGTGTGTAGATCTTGTGACATAACTAATGCCTGTCGCTGTAAAAATATAGTATGTGACAGGTAGAAAAATGGCTGTGGCGATGAAAGGGTGCCTGAGTGTTTAGAACAAGTGGCTCAAGAGCGAATTCCAAGTAGAAAAAGGTTGAATTGGTCTACAAAGGGAGTAATCAACTCTTGGTCTGCTGGAGAAAGTTGCTGCTGAGGCAGCATGTGAAATATTGTAAAAATTGTCTAGGCCTGTCTGACCCTACAGGCAGGCACCTTAACCAGACCGAACTTTTGAAGTAAACAATGGTGAAAGAGATGGTGCTTGAACAGGTGTAGAGCCTGCATGGCCCAAACTGGGTCATCCAAAAGCCTGGAGACTGGATGTTGTTTTGTGGCTGTAAAAAGGTGGAAACAACCCCTGTGGGGTAAACCTTTGTTATATAAGTCTTTGATAAATAAAGGCCCTACAGGTTACTCTGCTGAATGAACTGTGTGCTAGAAAAGCTCATGATGCAGCAAGCTTGTGGGCCCTCAACCTTAAACATTCATGCCCTGGAAAAAAAAAACATATAAAACCTTTGTTTTATAGGTCTTGGATAAATAAAGGCCCTATAGCCCTATAGCTTACTCAAAGCTCATGATGCAGTGAGCTTATGGGCCCCCAACCTGAAACATACATGCCCTGCAGAAGAAAAAAATGCCATAAAGACCAACCCCAAATCCATACCTTACCCCTATCTAGGCAATCAGTCTGGCATGCACCCCCCAACTCTCCAAGGGATACCACATGCTCTCAACATTGGGAGGGTACCTTTGAAGGGGCAGACACAATGACAGGGGCAAGGGCCCTGTCTTAACACTCCTGGCCCAGTGAGAGTTGGGGGTCTGTGGGCAGGTAACTTTTTGGAGTCTTGAAGCCCCCTTTAGAATAAAGGGGACCCCAGATAACCACCCCCTTCCCATATGGATGAGTACAGGACAAACAGTACCCCTAATTTCTCATTCACAAAAAAATTACACACACATAGTGACAAAGTGATTTCCTAAAAAATAATTACAGTAAATAAACATTGCTCCCCAATGAAAATCCAACATCATTCATGTTGTCCAACCATGCAGTTCTATTGTCGATCACAAATGAATGATGCCCCAAAGGCATGACAGCCCCCACCATAATGATCCTCTCCCACCACACTCCCTTCACAGTTTGATACAAACCGGCAGACAGGTGGATGGAAGCTATTACTATTACTACTACGCCACTAAATAGATGATTTCCTACTGCAGCAACCAGTAGTTCAGGCAGACAAGCCAACTGACCAAATCTGACTATTTAGTTTGCCTGTTCAGCAAATTTTGAACAGCTTGGCTTTGGTTTGAATACATGGCTCACTCAAACCTTATCCCTAACCTCAAAGTTTCGACAAGCTGTAATGCCAACCTACCATGGTTGGGGAAACATAAGTATTTATTACCATAAAAATATATGACCTTTCAAGTTGACTATTATTATTTTGCTCAACCTTTCCCCGTTTGGTACCATGATACTTGAGAACCATACTAAAAAACATGGATATAATACATTTGGGGAATGACTATTGAACTACTGAAATAATCTCTAGTTTCTATGCTCTGGATTATTTTCAGGACATGAGCTACAGCAAAATTGTCCCCAATGCTCCTTCTTTGAGGGCAACTATAGTTATCCTCAAAGAAGGAGGCTCAGTGGCCATTTTGTTGTAATCCATGTCTTTGAGAAAAAAGTTAGGAAGTAGGAATGTAAAATTTGGGAGTATTCCGGCCAGGCTTCATGGGTGACATGTAAATAGTTAGTAGAGCCCCTTATAGAGAGACTGCCATGTTAGTAGGTGGAGTAATGTGCCCTTTATATTTTGGTGTGGGTGGGACCCTGGGTAGAAGGTGGATGGGACTTTGCTACCTTTGATTAACAGCATTTAGGTTTGTAGCCAGGAAGAGTGATAAGCCTACTGGGACTAGGCCAGGGAAAAACTCCATGTGACAACCCACTGCTGGGGAACCCATGAATGAGCATTTGGGGAGATGGCAGGACTTTGAGAGTTCAGGTTGTTGGCCCTTAAGTGTTCTACCCTGTAACTGTGAATATGTAAAGTTGAGAGCCAAGTTATTATCTTTGAAGTTCTTCAGTAAGCCGTTTCTAACAGTATTCTGTGTGGACATTATTAATTCTTGTCAAAGGGTTTTTAAGTTTACAAGATCAAACATAACAGAAATGTTCATTAAGCATAAAAGACAGGTAGAATGATGCTCATCAAGATGTAAGCCAGTTAGTAAACAAAACGGACAGTGAGAAACAAAATATAACCGTTTGCATTAATGTAGGGCTGTGAGAAGGCACAAGGGAGGTTAGGTTAGTCAGCAAAGCCGAAAGGAGCTGTTGTAGGTAAGCAGAGGAAAGGGTTATGTCTAGTGTTGAGCGAACCCGGACTGTAACGTTCTGGTCCGTACCGAACTTTCGGGTGTCCGGGACCTGGACCCAAACACGGACATTTCAAAAAACGTTCGGGTTCGGTCCGGGGTTCTGTTATTTTACTCCACGTGTTGAGAAGCTGCAGGGCAGCCAATCAACAAGCGTTTCACTGGTTTGCCCTTAGAAGCCATCACAGCCATGCCTACTAATGGCATGGCTGTGATTGGCCAGTGCATCATGTGACCCAGCCTCTTCATAAGCTGGAGTCACGTAGTGCTGCAGTCACATGCTCTTGGGTTAGTGTAGGGAGAGGAAGCTAATAGCGTGAGGGAGAGATTAGAGACATTTTAAGATCTGATCCTGCATCCTGAGATTACTTTACTACTGCTGTGCTGTTGCTCTGAGGACAGATAGCAGAAATTAGAGATTTCACATACCGCTGCTTTGAGTTGCAGATCAAACTCTGCATAAAACAATGATCGCTAAGATCATGCTCAACGATCAGACTGTTGGAGGAATTTGAGGTTTCAAATACCGCTGCTTTGAGTTGCAGATCAAACTCTGCATAAAACAACGATCGTCACGATAGTGCTCAACGATCAGATTGTTGGAGGAATTTGAGATTTCAAATACTGCTGCTTGGAGTTGCAGATTAAACTCAGTCTAACGCAACGATTGTTACGTTCGTACACAAAGATCAGATTGTGGGATCGTACACAACGATCAGATTGTGGGAGTAATTTGAGATTTCACATACTGCTGCTTTGAGCGATCTGACTTCACTAGGTAGAGGCTTCTACTTAGAGGGACATATTCTTGTTCAAAAACCATTGCCTACTCCTATAGGGCCAGCTGTTGCTGTAAGTGACACATTATTGTTCAAAAATCATCTCCTAGTTCTAAAGGGAGAGTTTCCAGGTGTTGCTTAGAGGGACAGATTCTTGTAGACAGGGAGATTCGTTGTGGACCTTTGAGAGGGAAATCTTGATCCTCTACTAAAAACTTGTT
>BLSH010479165.1:162061-188255 GCA_018402905.1 Glandirana rugosa | reverse complement strand
CTCGAGGAGGTACGGAGAAAAATCAAACCAACGAGAAGAGACGTGAAAGAGGTCAAGGGGCTATAGGAAAAACACTTAGCCACGGGTTTTGACTTGACGTATAAAGTCTACTCCAGAATGATTACTAAACATGTCCCCGTTTTAATACAGAGAGAGAGACCTCAGGTGTGGAGAGAATTATGTTCTTTCATGAAACGAATGAAACCTCTGGCGTCGAACCGTAACGTACGATAATAATTCGAATACTAGATGCTCTTATGGGTTTAGGAAGAGGTGATCTCAACTCGCTTGTGGACCTGCAAGCCCAAGACGACCAGGCAGGCTTGAAGCGTCCGTGCGATCGTTCGGGTTCCGTCCGGACCCGGACCCGGACTTTGTCCCGAAGTTCGGACGGACCAGCAGAACCCGAACGTCCAGGTGTTCGCTCAACTCTAGTGGAGAAGGATTTGGGTATTCTCGTAGATCATAAGCTTAATAATAGCATGCAATGCCAAGCTGCGGTCTCCAAAGTAAGCAAAGTACTTTCTTGTATTAAGAGAGGTGTGGACTCCAGAGAGAGAGACATAATTTTGCCCCTGTACAAATCATTAGTAAGACCTCATCTGAAATATGCAGTTCAGTTTTGGGCACCGATTCACAAAAAGGATATCGGGGAACTGGAGAAAGTGCAGAGAAGAGCAACCAAACTAAAAAGAGGCATGGAGGAGCTCAGCTATGAGGAAAAATTGGAGGAACTGAATTTATTCTCTCTTGAGAAGAGGAGATTAAGGGGGGATATGATCAACATGTACAAATACATACAGTGGGGCAAAAAAGTATTTAGTCAGCCACCAATTGTGCAAGTTCTCCCACTTAAAAAGATGAGAGAGGTCTGTAATTGTCATCATAGGTACACTTCAACTATGAGAGACAGTATGAGAAAAAAAAATCTAGAAAATCACATTGTCTGTTTTTTAAAGAATTTATTTAAAAATAATGGTGGGAAATAAGTATTTGGTCACCTACAAAAAAGCAAGATTTCTGGCTCTCACAGACCTGTAACTTCTTCTTTAAGAGGCTCCTCTTTCCTCCACTCGTTACCTGTATTAATGGCACCTGTTTGAACTTGTTATAAGTATAAAAGACTCCTGTCCACAACCTCAAACAGTCAGACTCCAAACTCCACTATGGCCAAGACCAAAGAGCTGTCAAAGGACACCAGAAACAAAATTGTAGACCTGCACCAGGCTGGGAAGACTGAATCTGCAATATGTAAGCAGCTTGGTGTGAAGAAATCAACTGTGGGAGCAATTATTAGAAAATGGAAGACATACAAGGCCACTGATAATCTCCCTCGATCCGGGGCTCCATGCAAGATCTCACCCCGTGGGGTCAAAATGATCACAAGAACGGTGAGCAAAAATCCCAGAACCACATGTGGGGACCTAGTGAATGACCTGCAGAGAGCTGGGACCAAAGTAACAAAGGCTACCATCAGTAACACACTACGCCGCCAGGAACTCAAATCCTGCAGTGCCAGACATGTCCCTCTGCTTAAGCCAGTACATGTCTGGGCCCATCTGAAGTTTGCTAGAGAGCATTTGGATGATCCAGAAGAGGATTGGGAGAATGTCATATGGTCAGATGAAACCAAAATAGAACTTTTTGGTAAAAACTCAACTTGTCGTGTTTGGAGGAAAAAGAATGCTGAATTGCATCCATAGAACATGGGGTGGAAACATTATGCTTAGGGGCTGTTTTTCTGCAAAGGGACCAGGACGACTGATCCACGTAAAGGAAAGAATGAATGGGGCCATGTATCATGAGATTTTGAGTAAAAACATCCTTCCATCAGCAAGGGCATTGAAGATGAAACGTGGCTGGGTCTTTCAGCATGACAATGATCCTAAACACACCATCCAGGCAACAAAGGAGTGGCTTCATAAGAAGCATTTCAAGGTCCTGGAGTGGCCTAGCCAGTCTCCAGATCTCAACCCCATAGAGAATCTTTGGAGGGAGTTGAAAATCCGTGTTTCCCAGCGACAGCCCCAAAACATCACTGCTCTAGAGGAGATCTGCATGGAGGAATGGGCCAAACTACCAGCAATAGTGTGTAAAAACCTTGTGGGGACAGAAAACGTTTGACCTCTGTCATTGCCAACAAAGGGTATATAACAAAGTACTGAGCTGAACTTTTGTTATTGACCAAATACTTATTTTCCACCATCATTTGCAAATAAATTCTTTAAAAATCAGACAATGTGATTTTCTGCATTTTTTTTTTCCTCATTCTGTCTCTCACAGTTGAAGTGTACCTATGATGAAAATTACAGGCCTCTCTCATCTTTTTAAGTGGGAGAACTTGCACAAATGGTGGCTGACTAAATACTTCTTTGCCCCACTGTAAGTGGTCTATATAGTGAACTGGGTGTTGAGTTATTTACTGTAAGGTCATCACAGAGGACAAGGGGCCACTCTTTACGTCTAGAGGAAAAAAATATTTAATCTCCAAATACGAAAAGGCTTCTTCACAGTAAGAGCTGTGAAAATGTAGAATAGACTCCCTCAAGAGCTGGTTCTGGCTAGCTCGGTAGATTGCTTTAAAAAAGGCCTGTACTCTTTCCTTAAAGTACATAATACAACTAGATACTAACATTTATAGGTAAAGTTGATCCAAGGAATATCCTATTGCCTCTCGGGGGATGAGGAAGGAAATTTTTACCCTGCTGGAGCAAATTGGATCATGCTTTGTTGGGGTTTTTCGCCTTCCTCTAGATCAACTGTGAGTATAGGATTGTGCATATGGGATTGTATGTTTTTTTTTTTCCCCTTGGTTCAACTAGATGGACTTGTGTCTTTTTTCAACCTGACTAACTATGTAACTATATTGAGGTCTCTAATTAGCAAGGTGCCGAACTGCTCTGTCAGGTAGGCTAAACAAGGCCCCCAATGCTTTCCAGTGGCAGCCCTGCGAACACGTCATCATGCATAGATAAAACACATAAAAATATATGAAGATGTGTGAATCTAGCCTAAGGCAGATGTCTGCTCATGTTTTTTTCCAAGCAGAAAACATTTTCGCTCTTTAATTAATATCAGATTATACTGAACATCTTCCTTATAATATCTCCCTACTTAAGCCTTTTGCTCTCATTGACAGGGTTTGGCTGTGCAATATGTCCAGATGATTATCTGTAGATTGTATAGATTATTTTTCAGAATGTCATTAAAACATACACTATATTGTGAAAAGTATTGGGATTAGTGTTGAGCGAACCCGGACTGTAACGTTCGGGTCCGTACTGAACTTTTGGGTGTCCGGGACCCGGACCCGAACATGGACATTTCAAAAAACGTTCGGGTTCGGTCCGGGGTTCTGCAATTTTACTCCACGTGTTGAGAAGCTGCAGGGCAAGCGTTTCACTGGTTTGCCCTTAGAAGCCATCACAGCCATGCCTACTAATGGCATGGCTGTGATTGGCCAGTGCATCATGTGACCCAGACTCTATATAAGCTGGAGTCACTTGAGGCTGCAGTCACATGCTCTTGGGTTAGCTGTAGGGAAAGGTAGCTGACGTCGTCAGGGAGAGATTAGAGACATTTTAACAACATCTGATCCTGCATCCTGAGATAGATTACTTTACTACTACTGTGCTGTTGCTCTGAGGACAGATAGTAGAAATTAGAGATTTCACATACCGCTGCTTTGAGTTGCAGATCAAACTCTGCATAAAACAACCATCGCTACGATCGTGCTCAACGATCAGATTGTTGGAGGAATTTGAGATTTCAAATACCACTGCTTTGAGTTGCAGATCAAACTCTGCATAAAACAACGATCGCTACGATCCTGCTCAACGATCAGATTGTTGGAGGAATTTGAGATTTCAAATACTGCTGCTTAGAGTTGGAAATTGCAGATTAAACTCTGTCTAACGCAACGATTGTTACGTTCGTACACAACGATCAGATTGTGGGATCGTATGCAACAATCAGATTGTGGGAGTAATTTGAGATTTCACATACTGCTGCTTTGAGCGATCTGACTACACTAGGTAGAGGCTTCTGCTTAGAGGGACAGATTCTTGTTCCAAAACCATTGCCTACTCCTATAGGGCCAGCTGTTGCTGTAAGTGACACATTATTGTTCAAAAATCATCTCCTAGTTCTAAAGGGAGAGTTTCCAGGTGTTGCTTAGAGGGATAGATCCTTGTTCAAAAACCATTGCCTACTCCTATAGGGCCAGCCGTTGCTGTAAGTGACACATTATTGTTCAAACATCATCTCCTAGTTCTAAAGGGAGAGTTTCCAGGTGTTGCTTAGAGGGACAGATTCTTGTTCAAAAACCATTGCCTACTCCTATAGGGCCATCTGTTGCTGTAAGTGACACATTATTGTTCAAAAATCATCTCCTAGTTCTAAAGGGAGAGTTTCCAGGTATTTCTTAGAGGGACAGATTCTTGTTCAAAAACCATTTCCTACTCCTACAGGGCCAGCTGTTGCCGTAAGTGATACATTATTGTTCAAAAATCATCTCCTAGTTCTAAAGGGAGAGTTTCCAGGTGTTGCTTAGAGGGACAGATTCTTGTTCAAAAACCATTGCCTAGTCCTATAGGGCCAGCTGTTGCTGTAAGTGACACATTATTGTTGAAAAATCATCTCCTAGTTCTAAAGGGAGAGTTTTCAGATGTTGCTTAGAGGGACAGATTCTTGTACAAAAACCATTGCCTACTCCTATAGGGCCAGCTGTTGCTGTAAGTGACACATTATTGTTCAAAAATCATCTCCTAGTTCTAAAGGGAGAGTTTCCAGGTGTTGCTTAGAGGGACAGATTCTTGTTCAAAAACCATTCCCTACTCCTATAGGGCCAGCTGTTGCTGTAAGTGACACGTTATAGTTCAAAAATCAACTCCTAGCTCTTAAGGGAGAGTTTCCAGGTGTTGCTTAGAGGGACAGATTCTTGTTCAAAAACCATTGCCTACTCCTACAGGGCCAGCTGTTGCTGTAAGTGATACATTATTGTTCAAAAATCATCTTCATCTCCTAGTCCTAAAGGGAGAGTTTCCAGGTGTTGCTTAGAGGGACAGATTCCTGTTCAAAAACCATTGCCTACTCCTATAGGGCCAGCTGTTGCTGTAAGTGACACATTATTGTTCAAAAATCAACTCCTAGCTCTTAAGGGAGAGTTTCCAGGTGTTGCTTAGAGGGACAGATTCTTGTTCAAAAACCATTGCCTACTCCTACAGGGCCAGCTGTTGCTGTAAGTGATACATTATTGTTCAAAAATCATCTCCTAGTTCTTAAGGGAGAGTTTCCAGGTGTTGCTTAGAGGGACAGATTCTTGTTCAAAAACCATTGGCTACTCCTATAGGGCCAGCTGTTGCTGTAAGTGACACATTATTGTTCAAAAATCATCTCCTAGTTCTAAAGGGAGAGTTTCCAGGTGTTGCTTAGAGGGACAGATTCTTGTTCAAAAACCATTGCCTACTCCTATAGGGCCAGCTGTTGCCGTAAGTGACACATTATTGTTCAAAAATCATCTTCATCTCCTAGTCCTAAAGGGAGAGTTTCCAGGTGTTGCTTAGAGGGACAGATTCCGGTTCAAAAACCATTGCCTACTCCTATAGGGCCAGCTGTTGCTGTACGTGACACATTATTGTTCAAAAATCATCTTCATCTCCTAGTCCTAAAGGGAGAGTTTCCAGGTGTTGCTTAGAGGGACAGATTACTGTTCAAAAACCATTGCCTACTCCTATAGGGCCAGCTGTTGCTGTAAGTGACACATTATTGTTCAAAAATCATCTTCATCTCCTAGTTCTAAAGGGAGAGTTTCCAGGTGTTGCTTAGAGGGACAGATTATTGTTCAAAAACCATTGCCTAGTCCTATAGGGCCAGCTGTTGCTGTAAGTGACACATTATTGTTCAAAAATCATCTCCTAGTTCTAAAGGGAGAGCTTCCAGCTGTTGGTGTGAGCAGTGCATTTCTTGCACCAAAATAAAAAGTCCAGCTACGTTGGTGTTTTAAAAAAAAAACGTATTAATTGGTATTATTAAATACTTACATAGGGCTACATAATACATTTGCGGGCCTAATGAGGAGAGCAAATAAGGGACGTGGTCATGGTGCTGCTGCTGATGCTGGTGTTGGTGGTGTTAGTGAACCCCCTGTTGGAAGGAGAGGACGTAGTCGAGGTGTGCCAGCTACACGCACAAGGGAAACACCTTCCTCAAGTAGCCAACAGAACCTTCACCGGTATATGGTAGGCCAGAATGCCCCTCAACGATTGATGAGGCCAGAACAAGTACAGACGATAGTAGATTGGGTGGCTGACAATGCCTCCAGTTCCTTCACATTGTCTCCCTCCCGGTCCCTTGATGAAAGCTCAGAGTTGGCACCTGAACCCCATGGCCATCTGTCTTTCACCTCAGCCCCTTGTAAATTAGCCAAGCAGTCTGAGCCCCAAGTCCTGCAAGAGACTCTTATGCTTTTTGAGGACTCTCCTGGTGTGCTTTCCGTGGGCCATCCACATAGCGCTTCCCCAGAAGTGGAAGACATTGAGTGCACCGATGCCCAACCATTCTGTTGCAGGATGAGGACATGGAAACACCAACGCAGCACATTTCTGATGATGACGAAACACAGGTGCCAGCTGCTGCAGCTTGCCTCAGTGTGCAGACTGACAAGGAGTGCAGTGGTGCAGGGTGGGTGGAAGATGATGTGGAGGAGGATGATGAGATCCTAGACCCCACATGGAATGAGGGTCATGTGAGTGACGTGTGGAGTTTGGAGCAAGAGGTGGTGGTCGCACAGAGGCACCAGCACAGCAAAAGAGGAAGCAGGTTGCAAAAGTGGAGCGAGCGTCCCCTAGACAGCAGGCCTGCTACTACCCACCGCACCCAGGGACCTAGCACACCAAAGGCACCTCAAAGGCGTTCCCCCGCGTGGCAGTTCTTCAGACAATGTGCTGACGACAAGACACGAGTGGTTTGCAGCTGTGCAATGATAGCCTGAGCCGGGGCAAAAATGTTCTCAACCTGAGCACAACCCCCATGACCAGGCACCTAAATTCAAGGCACAAGCTGCATTGGAATAATTACCTCAAAATCCAAGAAAGGTCTCGGCCTCCTCCTGCTTCCTCTTCTGCTGCTACCTCAGCCTCTTCCTCCACCTCTACAGTGACAGCGTCACCTGCCACCCAGCAAACAGACGATATGACAGCAACGCCACCATGTCCGCCACCGTCCCCAAGCATTTCCACATGGTCCCATGGAAGCTTACAGCTGTCCATCTCCCAAACCCTGGAGAGAAAGAGGAAGTACCCCCCTACCCACCCGCGATCCCTGGCCCTGAATGCCAGCATTTCAAAATTCCTGGCCTTTGAAATGCTGTCATTCCGTCTGGTGGACACGGACAGTTTCAAAAACCTGATGGCGGTGGCTGTCCCACAGTACGTGGTACCCAGCCGCCACTACTTTTCCAGGCGAGCCATCCCTTCCCTGCACAAACAAGTCGGGGACAAGATCAGGTGTGCACTGCGCAACACCATCAGTGGCAAGGTCCACATAACCACTGATACATGGACCAGTAAGCACGGGCAGGGACGCTATATCTTGCTTACTGCACACTGGGCAAATGTAGTGGCGGGTGGGCCTGAGCCGGCTAGCCATTTGGTGCATGTCCTTCCACCACCAAGGATTGCAGGGCATTTCTCTTTGCCTCCTGTTGCCTCCTCCTCCTCAAATAACTAGAAAGGGGGTTCCTGCGCTAGGATATACACCTAAACAGATCTCGAAAAATAATAATAATGATAGAATAATCTTGATATTGGGACTGCCGCCCTCCAATTCTTTCCCTGCGAAGCAAGGTAAGGAGTATTGAAACAAAAAGGATTATTTTGGAGTTGGCGCTGTCTCCCTAAATGGTTCCAAGTTGTATTTAATAAATATACTTAATAATGTAAAAAAAAATTTTTGTGCAGTGCCCGCAAAAAACATCAATTAAATAAACTAAAATCTTAATAAGAATCTACAGTATTGTCTATTGGCTGTGAACCATGTGCTGAAGGATGTGCTAATTAATTTAAATGTGCAAAGATGTGAAAAAATATATATATATTTATATATGTGCGTGAAACCAATAAGTTAAATAAAATCAACTCATATACACACAAATTATCACCCAAATTTAAAAATATTAAAAATTAAAATTTAAAAATGTGGTGAAAAAATGTATAGGAAATTATTAAATAAATAAATGCAATGTGTAATCCGTGAATGTCCGTAAAATCCGTATTGCAGAATATATAAGAAGTTGGAAATAAATCTATCCACATTAATAGGGTAACTTGATGAAAAAACGGTGACTTTTGTGCCAGAAGTTAAATCCACTCGGTAAAGGTGACTTGTGCTCCCCTCTTGTGCCCGCACTTACCGAAGACTCCTTACCCCTACAGGGGTATCCCGCATATGGTAAATGGGGTCTTTGAGCTCGATATCCGATGTCACACAGTTGGCTATTCCTGGCTGTCTGTCCTTGTCCGGGACCCGCAAAGAAAACTTCACCCTCCAGGGGTAACCCGCATGTGGAAAGTGGAGTCCGTATGCTCGATTCCCTGTGTCTCCTCGTTGCCTACTCCCGGCCGTCTATCCTCCTCCGAGATCGGAGATGGTGTCCTAGTGGATCTCCGAGATCGGAGATGGTGTCCTAGTGGATCTCGGAGGAGGATAGACGGCCGGGAGTAGGCAACGAGGAGACACAGGGAATCGATAATAATAATTATTATTATTATCTTTGCGGGTCCTGGACAAGGACAGACAGCCAGGAATAGCCAACTGTGTGACATCGGATATCGAGCTCAAAGACCCCATTTACCATATGCGGGATACCCCTGTAGGGGTAAGGAGTCTTCGGTAAGTGCGGGCACAAGAGGGGAGCACAAGTCACCTTTACCGAGTGGATTTAACTTCTGGCACAAAAGTTACCGTTTTTTTCATCAAGTTACCCTATTAATGTGGATAGATTTATTTTCAACTTCTTATATATTCTGCAATACGGATTTTACGGACATTCACGGATTACACATTGCATTTATTTATTTAATAATTTCCTATACATTTTTTCACCACATTTTTAAATTTTAATTTTTAATATTTTTAAATTTGGGTGATAATTTGTGTGTATATGAGTTGATTTTAGTTAACTTATTGGTTTCACGCACATATATAAATATATATATATTTTTTCACATCTTTGCACATTTAAATTAATTAGCACATCCTTCAGCACATGGTTCACAGCCAGTAGACAATACTGTAGATTCTTATTAAGATTTTAGTTTATTTAATTGATGTTTTTTGCGGGCACTGCACAAAAAAATTTTTTTTACATAATTAAGTATATTTATTAAATACAACTTGGAACCATTTAGGGAGACAGCGCCAACTCCAAAATAATCATTTTTGTTTCAAGCCTCCTCCTCCTACTGCGCTTCCTCCTCCTCGACCACCCACTCATCCGCTCAGCGTAACACCTTCACCACCAACTTCAGCACATCCAGGGGGAAATGACAGCAGGCTGTTTTAAAACTGATATGTTTGGGGGATAAACCCCACACTGCGCACGAGCTGTGGACGGGCATTGAACAACAGACCAATGAGTGGTTGTTGCCACTGAGCCTCAAGCCCGGCCTGGTGGTGTGCGACAATGGCCGAAATCTCGTAGCGGCTTTGGGCTGAGCACGTTTGACGCACATCCCTTGCCTGGCGCATGTGCTGAATTTGGTGGTACAGAATTTTCTAAAAAACTACCCGGATATGTCAGAGCTGCTACATTAAGTGCGGGCCGTCTGTGCACACTTTCGGCGTTCTCACCCTGCTGCTGCTCGCCTGTCTGCGCTGCAGCGGAACTTCGGCCTTCCCGCGCACCGCCTCATATGCGACGTGCCCACAAGGTGGAACTCCACCTTGCACATGCTGGAGAGACTGTGCAAGCAGCAGCAGGCAATAGTGGAGTTTCAGCTGCAGCACGCACGGGTCAGGTGCTCTGCGGAACAGCAACACTTCACCACCAACAAGTGGGCCTCCATGTGAGACCTGTATAGCGTATTGAGGTGTTTTGAGTACTCCACCAACATGGCCAGTGCCAATGACGCTGTTCTCAACGTTACTATCCCACTTCTATGTCTCCTTGAAAAAACACTTTGGGCCATGATGGAAGAGGATGTGGCACAGGAGGATGAGGAGGAGGAAGAGGGGTCATTTCCACGGTTATCAGGCCAGTCATTCGCAAGTGGCTCGGAGGGTGGGTTCCTGCACCAACATAGGCCAGGTCAAAAATATTCAAGTCAGGGCACAGTTCTGGAGGACGAGGAGGACGAGGAAGATGAGGAGGAGGAGGAGGCAGCAGGGTGGCACCCAACGCAGCTCGTGGGCATCACCGGAGCGTGACTGGGGGATACAGATGATATACCTCCCACAGAGGACAGCTTGTCTTTGCCTGTGGGCAGCCTGGCACACATGGCCGACTACATGCTGCAGTGCCTGCTCAACGACAGCCGAATTGCCCACATTGTAACTTCTTCTGATTACTGTGTGGCCACCCTGCTGGATCCCCATTACAAGGACAACATGCCGTCCTTAATTCCCTCACTGGAGCGTGAGAGGAAGATGCGCAACTACAAGCGCACACTGGTAGAGGCGCTGCTGAGGACATTCCCAAATGACACCGGGGGCTTAGCGGAAGCACAAGGCGAAGGCAGAGGAGGAGGAGAAAGAGGCTAGCAACGCAGCTGTGCCACCGCCAGCACCTCAGAAGGCAGGGTTAGCATGGCCGAAATGTGGCAAAGCTTTGTCAGCAGCCCACAACAACAAACAGTACCGCCAGCCGATAGACAATGTCTTAGCAGGAGGCAGCATTTCAGCAACATGGTGCAAGAGTATGTGTGCACACGCCTACACGTACTGACTGATGGGTCTGCCCCATTCAACTTCAGGGTCTCCAAATTTGCCACATGGCCTGAGCTTGCCCTTTATGCCTTGGAGGTGCTGGCCTGCCTTGCAGCCAGTGTATTGTCGGAACGTGTGTTTAGCACGGCAGGGGGCGTTATCACAGACAAGCAGAGCCGTTTGTCCACATCCACAAGACTTGTCTGTACCTTGTGCAGAATAAATATTTAGACCGGACTCACACAGCCATTCACATACTTGTTTTTTTGAATAAGCCTCAATACAAAAAAAAAAATACCATGTTGGCTACCTCCTCCAACTCCTCTACCACCGCCACATCCACCCCCTTCCCATTTTTTTATTTGATTTTAATTTATTTTCCCTATCCCCATTTTTTGTAGGGCACTTGCCCTACCCTTACCCCCATTTTACTTCCTTTTGAAGCCCTCTAGATCTTACCAGGACTTTGTTACAGACATTTTTGTGCCTAAAAGTTCGGGTCCCCATTGATTTCAATGGTGTTCGGGGTCCGTGCGATCTTTCGGGTTCCGTCCGGACCCGAACCCGGACTTTATCCCGAAGTTCGGCCGGACCAGCAGAACCCAAACTTCCAGAGGTTCACTCAACTCTAACTGGGATGCCTGCCTTCACACACACATGAACTTTAATGGCATCCCAGTCTTAGTCCGCAGGGCAGTGTTCCTCAGCTCCAGTCCTCAAGGCTCACCAACAGGTCATGTTTTCAGGATGTTCATTATTTTGCACAGGCGATTTGATCTGTTTCACTGCCTTAGTGATTACCACAGCAGTTTCATCCGAGGGAAATCCTAAAAACATGACCTGTTGGTGTGCCTTGAGGACTGGAGTTGAGAAACACCTCCGTAGGGTTCACTATTGAGTTGGCCCACTCTTTGCAATTATAACAACGTCAACTCTTCTGGAAAGCCTGTCCACAAGGTTTAAGAGTGTGTTTATGAGAGTGTTTGACCATTCTTCCAGAAGCGCATTTGTGAGGTCAGGCTCTGATGTAAGACAAGAAGGCCTGGCTTGCAGCCTTCACTCTAATTCATCCCAAAGGTGTTCTATCGGGTTGAGGTGCAGGCCAGTCAAGTTTCTCCACGTCAAACTCGCTCATCCATGTCTTTATGGACCTTGCTTTGCGCACTGATGTGCAGTCACATTGGAACAGGAAGGGACCATCCCCAAACTATTCCCATAAAATTGGGAGCATGAAATTGTCCAAAATGTCTTGATATGCTGACGCCTTAAGAGTTTCCTTCACTGGAACTAAGGAGCTAAGCCCAAATCGTAAAAACAACCTCACACCAGAATCCCCCTCCACCAAATGATTTGAAGCAGTGCACAAATCAAGGTCCATAAAAACATGCAGTTTGGGGTGGAGGAACTTGACTGGTCCTGAGCTCAACCTGACCGAACACTTTGGGATGAATTAGAGCAGAGACTGCAAGCCAGGCCTTCCCATCCAACATCAGTGCCTGACCTCACAAATGCGCTTCTGAAAGAATGGTCAAACATTCCCATAGACACACTCCTAAACCTTGTGGACAGCCTTCCTAGAAGAGTTGAAACTGTTATAGCTGAAAAGGGTGGGTCAATTCAATATTGAACCCTACAGACTAAGATGCCATTAAAGTTCATGTGCATGCTAAGGCAGGCGTCCCAATACTTTTGACAATATAGTGTATCTTCAACAGATGTTCTTTCTCTGCAATTATAGTAAAGAATGGTTTAAAAAAACGAATTTGTGGACATAAACCCACAGTATTTTATTTCTTTTTAACTTATGCACAATAAAATAATCATTCCCCTGTAAACTTTTTGTTTTGTTAAAATCTCTATCTCAGCACTTGCAGTTTACAACGTTTAACTTCCAGTGGACAGTGCAGTCTCTATTCAGTCTGTCAGTTTAGAGAAGGAAGGGGGAGGAGGAGCAAGGGAGTGACTTGCTATCCTAGGCTTTGAGTCTGTGTGATTCTATTGATGTACACAGTCTAGGGAGACACAATTTTAATCTTTGCATGTAAGAGTGGCTCCATTAGACAGGTGGTCTCCAAACTGTGGCCCAGGGGCTGGATGCAGCCCTTTGTTTGCTTTTATCCGGCCCTTGGGGTAGTATTTCAATCACTGACACCAACAAAGGGCACAATTCCTCCCAATGACAACAACAATGGGCCCCAATTATGGGGGACCATTCCTCCCAATGACACCAATGATGGGGAATAATTCCTACCAATGACACCAACAATGGGGCACATTGTTTACTCCAACTGATGCGGGGACATTTTCTACTCCCGATGGCCACAGTTCAGCCCCCCTAAAGTCTGAAGGACAGTAAACTGGCCCTTTCTTTAGAAAGTTTGGAAAGATTTGCATTAGACGATGCAAGAGAAGAGAGAGTAACCCTGAAAGAGGAAACCCGAGGTAGAAATAATGGCACCATCTTAAACTGGAGCGAGGATTAAAACATGAAGAAGATGATTAACCCCTTCCTTACCCGGCACTTAAACCCCCCTCCTGCCCAGACCAATTTTTGGCTTTCAGCACTGTCGCATTTTGAATGACAATTGCGCGGTCGTGCGACGTTGTACCCAAATAAAATTTGCGTCCTTTTTTTCCCACAAATAGAGCTTTCTTTTGGTGGTATGTGACCCCCTCTGCGTCATTTCTGATCGCCGCTATAAACAAAAAATGAGCGACAATTTTGCAAGAAAGAACAATATTTTTTACTTTTTGCTAAAGTACAAATCCATTAAAAAAATTATTCATCAGTTTTGGCCGCCATATATTCTTCTACATATTTTTGTTTAAAAAAAAAATCGCAATCGGCGTATATTGATTGGTTTGCACAAAAGTTATCGCGTCTACAAACTGGGAATTGATTTATGGCGTTTTTATTATTTTTTTTTTTACTAGTAATGGCGGCGATCTGTGATTTTTATCGGGACTGCGATATTGGGGCGGACATGTCGGACATTTTTTACACATTTTTGGGACCAATGACATTTATTCAGCGATCAGAAATTTAAATGTCCACTGATTACTGTGTAAATGTCATTGGCAGTGAAGGGGTTAACCTGCAGGGGGCAGTGAAGGGGTTAACAAATGTTCCCTGGGTGTGTTCTAACTGTGGGGGGGTGGGGCTGGCCGGGACATAACAGATCTAACTGATCCCAGTGACAGGGATCAGTAGATCTGTTATGTCCTCTGTCACTGAACAGGGAACCGCCGTGTTTACAACGGCGGTTCCCCGTTCTGAGGCTCCTAAATGTGATCGGCGGGACTCGATGTCCGCCCGACCCACGGGCACGCTCGCGCAGCGTGCGGCGCGCGCACGCCGCCGCTGCCTCCAGGGGGCGCGCCTGGAGCGTGCGCAGTGGAGGACGTCCATGGACGTCCTCCGGGCATTTCGGGTCCGCGCTGGAGCCGTACTTCGGCAATAGCGCGGACCTGGAGTGGTTAAATGATTAAGTCAGCTGCTGAAAGTGCTTAAAAATGAGGATTTAATATTACGTTACCACACAAGTCTGCAAAAAAAAAAACAGCAAACCCATTTAAGCATAAAAAGAGATTTATTAGGATTTCAATTTCTTGTTCTTTAATTGATGTATTGTCATATAGTAGCATTAAAAGCTTATTCCTGAATGAGGATTCATGGACTGCCCTAAGCTGGAGGTCTTCCAGGGTTGCTCCACCCAACAAAAACAGATCTCTATTTAAACTCTGCAGCTCCATGTGTTTCAGTTTTCTCTTCCACAATGGACATAACATTGTTATTAACAGGGATCTTCACACTTATCTGCTGCTTCTTCATCTATTCGACATGGGACACAATGCACAGAAGACATAACCTCCCTCCAGGTCCTACACCTCTGCCCCTTATTGGAACTTTGCTGCACATTAAATACGGTGGGCTAGTGGGCTCATTAATGAAGGTTGGTATCTTTTTAATTCTATTTACAGGTCCTTATTTGAAAAATTAGTTTTTTTAGGAGTAACATAATCATATAAGTTGGCCAAGGAATGGCACTTAGATCATATATTTACTCCACAAGGAGAAAGGCTCTCTGAAATGATTTTTCTTTCTTATATTGAAGCTGTGGAAGCAATATGGTCCAGTCTACACTTTGTACTTTGGTCCTCGTCCAGTGGTTGTCATCTGTGGATATGAAGCGGTGAAGGAAGCTCTCGTAGACAAAGCCGAAGAGTTTGGTGCTCGGGGTCCTTTATACCACATTGAGAAATTCACCCAAGGCTATGGTAAAAAGAACAGCTTATGACTATTATCACTTGTCCAGTCTACTCCAAATGATTTACTGTATATATAGTGAGCCTATTATTCAATATTTACACTTTATACAAGTAGAACTATAGGCAAAACTTTTTTTTTTCATTTTGGATATAGTAAGTGAGGGTTATAACCCCTGTCAGATTTTTTTTTGCCATCTCTGTCCCATTGAAGAGATTTACCTTCACTTCCTGTTCCATAGCCAAATAGGAAGTGAGAGGAAATCCTTGAAATTTAAGGTAACCCCTTGGGGACCCCCCAGGTCACCAGAACTAGTGTCCAGTTCCCCTCTATTGCTTTTCTGGGACATCCCAAAATGTGGAGTAGGGGTTTTCTTTTTACATTCACTTTTCATTATGATGGTAAACAGGACTAATAGAGAGGGTGAATCTCCCTAATGGGGGCACAAACATAAATAAAAAATGACAGGGGTTCTAATCCCTCTCCACTCTATACAAAACTCAAAAAAAAATGCCTTAAGTTGTACTTTAATTTATGCACTATTATATACAATATACATATTTAAGTGTAGCTAAAGGCAAAACTTTTTTTTTTTCATTTTGGAAAGAGTAAGGGAGGAGTAAGCTCTCTGTTCTTCTTTTCTTGCTCTATTTTTTATTTTACTATCTGAGTGCCATAGGGGAGATTTTCCTTCGCTTCCTGTCCCATAGCTAAAATAGGAAGTTAGAGGAAATTCCTCCAAAGTGAGGGAATCTTGAAGTGTTTTGGATAGAGTAGAGGTGGATAAGAGCCTCTGTCAATTTTTATTGCTGTCTGTGTTATCATTAGGAAGATTTACCCTCTCTAATTGTCCTGTTTACCATTATTATTGAAAGTGAAAGAAAATCTTACATTTTTGATTGACATCAGAACAGTAATGGATGGGAAATCTCCCAAATGGGGACACTAGTTCCGATGATCCTGGTGACACCCCAGGATTACTACACAGATATTTTTTTTTTAAATAAAGATTGAGGTTTTAACCCTCCCTTACTCTATCCAAAGTGGAAAAAAAAGTTTTGCCTTTAGTTACACTTTAAGTGACTACATATCCAAAGAAAACGTATACATTGGCCTTATTCTTAAAAGAGTTTACAATCTAATGGCTTTATCAAAGATGTATTTGTTCATATACAGTGCATTGAAAAAGTATTCATTCACCCCTTGAAATTTTCCACATTTTGTCACGTTACAACCAAAAACGTAAATGTATTTTATTGGGATTTTATGTGATAGACCAACACAAAGTGGCAAATAAATTGTTTTCAAAATGTTTTACAAATAAATATGTGAAAAGTGTGGCATGCACGGCGCATTTGTATTCAGCCCCTCTGAGTTATTACTTTGTAGAACCGCCTTTCCCTGCAATTACAGCTGCAAGTCTTTTTAGGGATGTCTCTACCAGCTTTGCACATTTAGAGAGGACATTTTTGCCTGTTCTTCTTTGCAAAATAGCTTTAGATCAGTCAGATTGGATGGAGAGCGTCTGTGAACAGCAATTTTCAAGTCTTGCCACAGATTCTCAATTGGATTTAGGTCTTGACCGGGCCATTCTAACACATGAATATGCTTTGATTTAAGACATTCCATTGTAGCTCTGGCTGTATGTTTAGGGTCGTTGTCCTGCTGAAAGGTGAACCTCAGCCCCAGTCACAATTTTTTTGCAGACTCCAACTGGTTTTCTTCTAAAATTTCCCTGTATTTGGCTCCATCCTTTGTCCCATCAACTTTGACCAGCTTCACTGTCCCTGCTGAAGAAAAGCATCCCCACAACATTATGCTGCCACCACCATGTTTCACAGTGGGGACGGTGTGTTCAGGATGATTATTATTATTATACAGGATTTATATAGTGCCAACAGTTTGCACAGCGCTTTACAACATGGGGGCAGACAGTACAATTACAATACAAATCAATACAGGAGGGATCAGATGGCCCTGCTCGTTAGAGCTTACAATATAGAAGGGAGGGACAAGAGGGACAAAAGGTAATAGCTGTGGGGGATGAGCTGATGGAGAAAATGAAAATACAGTTGTTAGGTGTTGGTAGGATAGTTACATAGTTACATAGTCAGTGAGGTTGGAAAAAGACACCAGTCTATCAAGTCCAACCTGTGTGGGTGTTTTTAATGTTAGTATTACATAATGTTGTGGTCCCTTAGGTGTTCATCTAATAGTTTCTTGAAGTTATCTATACTTCCAGCAGAGACTACTGCTTGTGGAAAAGAATTCCACATCCTCACTATTCTTACTTAAACCACCTTTCCTCTATTTTTAATGAATGGCCGTGTGTCTTTGTGTACTCCCTTGCGTGGAATAGTTTTGTACCTATTGTGGGGTCACCAGTACAGTATTTATACATTGAAATCATAGCCCCTCTTAAGCGTCTCTTAGAGAGAGAATACGTTCAGTGCTTGTCATCTTTCCTCATAACTGAGGTTCTCCAACCCCTTAATTAGCTTTGTTGCCCTTCTCTGTATCCTTTCCAATACCAGGACATCCTTCCTGAGGACTGGTGCCCAGAACTGGACGGCATACTCCAGGTGCGGCCTCACCAGAAACTTGTATAATGGGAGAATTATTGATTTAGCCCTGGAGTTGATCCCTTTCTTGATGCATGCCAACACTTTGCTAGCTTTGCTTGCCACAGCTTGGCAATGCATGCTACTGCTGAGCCCATTCTCCACTAAGACCCCTAGGTCTTTTTCCATCCTAGATTCCCCCAGAGGCTTACCCCCTAGTGAGTAGTTTGCTTTTATATTCTTGGTACCCAAATGCATTATCTTATATTTTTCAACGTTAAATCTAATTTGCCACTTGTCCGCCCACCCCATTAATTTATTCAGATCCTCTTGCAAAGTTTCCACATCCTGTCAAGAATTTATTGCTCTGCTTAGCTTGGTGTCATCTGCAAATATTGAGATTGAGCTGTTCACCCCGTCCTCCAAATCATTTATGAATAAATTAAAAAGGATTAAAAAGGATTGGTCACTGGACAGAACCCTGGGGAACACCACTTTCTACACTAGACCATTCTGAGTACTCCTCACTTATCACCACCCTCTGGGCTCGCCCCTGTAACCAGTTTTCAATCCAGGTACTCACCCATAGATCCATGTTGAGGGACCTTAGTTTGTACAGTAAACGTTTATGGGGAACTGTGTCAAATGCTTTTGCAAAATCCAGATACACCACATCTACAGGCCTTCCTTTATCTAGATGGCTTCTCTGTAGGATAGGCTTCTCTGAAGAGTTTTCAGGGATCGTCTAAAAGCTAATAGAGTAGAAGATAATTGGACAGTTTGGGGTAAGGCATTCCATAGGATTGGAATGGCTCTGGAAAAGTCCTGGAGGCGAGCATGAGAGGAAGTGATGAAGGTGCTAGAGAGCAGGAGATCTTGAGAAGAACGAAGAAAACAAATAGGTTGGTATTTATAGATTAGGCTAGTGATGTAACTGGGGACTGAGTTGTGGATGGCTTTGTAAGTAGTTGTTAGCATTTTGAATTTAATTTGTTGGGTGAGTGGAAGCCAGTGCAGGGATTGACAGAGAGGAGTAGCAGACACAGAGCGATTGGTAAGGTGGATAAGTCTGGCAGCAGTATTCATGATAGACTGAAGGGGGGATAGCCTATGTAGAGGTAAACCAATGAGAAGGGAGTTGCAGTAGTCGAGACGAGAGATGACCAGGGAATGGATTAAGAGCTTTGTTGTGTCCTTGGTTAGAAAGGGGCATATTTTGGAGATGTTGCAGAGTTTGAGGCGGCAAGATTTGGACAGTGATTGAATGTGGGGCTTAAAGGAGAGTTCAGAGTCCAGAACTACACCTAGGACCTTGGCATGCGGGGATGGGTTTATATTTGTGCCATCGATTTTGACAGAGAGATCAGGGGAAGGGGCATATGGGGGAGGAAAAAATGTAAGTTCGGTTTTGGATAGATTGAGTTTGAGGAAGTAGTGTGACATCCAGGCTGATATATCTGTTAGTAAATTAGTGATACGTGAGGAGACGGCGGGAGTGATCTGAGGGGTAGAGAAATAGATTTGGGTGTACTCAGCGTAGAGATGGTATTGGAAGCCATGGGAGGCTATCAACTGACTCAGGCAGGAGGTGTAGATTGAGAATAGGAGGTCCAAGGACAGAACCTTTGGGGACCCCAACAGAGAAAGGAAGAGGACAACTAGAGAGACTAACTAGTGCATGTTTTAAAGAGTTGGGAAAGATGCCAGAAGAGAGATTAAAGATGTGAGTTAGAGAGTGTAGAATAGAGCCAGAGGGTGAACATAGCATTTGTGAGGGAATAGGATCCAGAGGGCAGGTGGTGAGATGGACATTGGCAAGTTGTTTAGCAACCTCATCTATAGTGGTGGGGTTGAGAGAGGGAAGTAATGATTGAACCTGAGGGCAGGAAGTGTAAAGCCTGGAGGGTATCTGAACAGCAAAGATCTCCTTGCGAATTGTATCAATCTTCAGTTTGCATCTTCAGTTTGAAGTGATTGGCGATCTCTCGGGCAGTGAGTGAATTGGTGGGTGGAGGCAGTGGTGGACAAAGTAGAGAGTTGAAAGTAGAGAAGAGTTGACGGCAACGGGATGATAAGTTTCTAATGAGAGTGATAAAATAAGTTTGCTTATGAATGAGGCAGTGAGGAGGCTGGAATTATATTTTTAGAGGGAAATTTGGTTTTGGTTGAAATCTTTCTGAGACTTAGTCTTAAGCCACAGGCGCTCATGAGCACGGCTGTGTTTTTTCAGAGTTCTAGTATCACCTATTTGCCAAGGTTGAAGGGGTCAGGGCCTGATTCTGTGGGTAGTGAGGGGAGCCAGTGAATCCATTGAGGCTAGAAGTGAAGTGTTGTAGACAGAAGTGGCTATGTCGTGCAGGATAGGGATGAGATTTTGTCATATAGGTCGTCAGCAGCAGAGTAGAGAAAAGAAGGGTTGAGATGACGTAGGTTTCTGTGGGTAACTTTTAGGCGGTTGGAGGGAGAGGAGGTGGAGGAGAGGGAGAGAGTGAAGCTAATAAGGTAGTGAACAGAGAGAGGGAATGGATAGTTGGAGAGGTTGCACGGAGTGCATAGGTGGGAGAAAAAAAGTCAAGGGTATTGCTTTCAGAGTGAGTAGGGGAATGTATCCATTGCTTCAGGTCAAAGGAGGAGGTTAGACTGAGAAGATTGGAAGTAGCAGAAGTGTTAATATTAATAGGGAGGTTGAAGTCACCGAGAATGATTGTGGGGATTTCATGACTGGTGTATTGCAGCCACTTTCCTGGCTGCCTATGTGGAACTACCCATAACAACTTAACCCCCTTATGAAAATAAGACACAACACCTCCACTGGAGTTAAATGGCCGCAACGGCCTTTTATTAATACACACAAAAATTGAACAATAAATCTTTTATTATTATTACCTTCCTTAAAACATAACTATTTCCCGGCTAACTGTGCAACAACTTGGTACTTGTAGCATGGTCTACCGGATTGGCTGTATCAAACGCCAGGTTCCATAACACGGCCCCCAGCCGCAATTACACCGACCCGAGGACAATTAGTTACCATCCGATACAGCCCCAAGACAATTTACGCCATACTGACTTCACCTCTACTAGCCGATAGCCATGCCCAAGATGGGCCCCACCAATAATTCTCCACCAACCATATTTATTACCATGCCCACCTTCAAAAACCTGCGACCCCTGCCACAAACTATAACCCATATCAACCTACAGTGAGCAGAATCATACTCCATCCAACCCACCAAGGCCAACAAGAGAAATCCCCACCACCAGTACCTGATAGTAAACTAACATTACCAGCTACCACTAGGGGAGGGAGGGCGGGAAATGCTTCCTCACTGGGTGCCTGCTCCAACTGACCTCATCCAGCCACCCCCTACTGACCAAACTCAAAACTTATCCCCACCTTGCCACACCTAGTTCCTCCCTGCCTCTGTCCAATCGTCACAGACCCCTAAACTGCCCGACGACAGCCTGGACTGCACACACAGTCATGGAGGCCCTCCACTTAATGCTGTGCATAACTTTCCAGGCCTGTTTTGAAGAAAGAAAGTAGGATGATGTGTAGTGTTAGTTTTATGCCACACAGCGTTTTGTTTTTAGGCCAAAAAGTTAAATTTTGGTCTCATCTGACCAGAGCACCTTCTTCCACATGCTTGCTGTGGGGGACATGGCTTCTTGCAAACTGCAAGTGGGGCTTTTCATGGCTTTTTATCAACAACGGCTTTCTTCTTGCCTCTTGACCATAAAGGCCAGATTTGTGGAGTGCACAACTGATAGTTGTCCTGTGGACAGATTCTCCCACCTGAGCTGTGGATCTCTGCAGCTCCTCCAGAGTTACCATGGGCCTCTTGGCTGCTTCTATGATTAATGCTCTCCTTGCCTGGCCTGTCAGTTTAGGTGGACGGCCATGTCTTGGTAGGTTTGCAGTTATGCCATAATTTTTCCATTTTTGGATGATGGATTGAACAGTGCTCCATGAGATGTTCAAAGCTTGGGATATTTTTTTATAACCTAACTCTGCTTTAAACGTCTCCACAACTTCATCCCTGACCTGTCTGGTGTATTCCTTGGCCTTCATGATGCTGTTTGTTCACTGAGGTTTTCTAACAAACCTCTGAAGGCGTCACAGAACAGTTTAATTTATAATGAGATTAAATTATCTACTCTATTTACTAATTAGATGACTTCTGAAGGCAATTGGTTCCACTAGATTTTAGTTAGGGGAAACAGAGTATAGGGGTCTGAATACAAATGCACACCACACTTTTCAGATATTTTTTATTAGTAAAAAAATGTGAAAACCATTTATCATTTCACTTCCACGTCACAGTTATGTGCCACTTTGTGTTGGTCTATCACATAAAATCCCAATAGAATAAATTTACGTTTTTGGCTGTAACATAATAAAATGTGAAAAATTTCAAGGGGTATGAATACTTTTTCGAGGCATTGTACACAAGGCAATTTTGAAGGAAATAAATTAATTCATATCTAAACCTAAAAACAAAAAATATAATATATTATAGCTTACCAGTCCTTAGAAGTGGTGACTGCATTAGTTTTAATTTTTCAGCCTAAAGTCTAAACATTTTCCCAGTGTTTGTACCTCTTCCCCCCTTTTACCTACTTGAGTCCTCACCTGATCCAGAGCTGTGCTCGTCTGTAGGGACTCTCTCCCCTCCCCTTGCTCTCACAGGCTTTGCTGAGAGCAGTGAGAGCCATTATCTCCTGCTGCTGTCAGTCAAATACTGTGAGGAGGGAGTGGGGGACAGAGTTAAGCCACTTTGTGTGTGTCTATAGACACAGGTAGTGTGACTTGGGATCGCTTCCTATGGGGGTGCACAGAGAAAAGAAGGAGCCAGCAGTGCCAGTGGGGGACCTCAGAAGAGAAGGATTGAGGCTGCTCTGTGCAAATCTATTGCACAGGGCAGCAATGTTGCTGTTAGAAATCATGGGGCCCTGTACAGCCTACCTGACAGCCCCCACCTAAAATATCAACTGATACGTTTGCTAAAATGCCGCGGCCACAAGGCTATGCTTAGCAGCCATGGCAGAAATCATACCCCTAGTGAATAGTGCTGCTCCGCAAGCACTCCCCAAATGCATGCAAAGCCTGTAGCACTGCGCTAGTGAGGGGTTAAAGCAGGCAGCGAGGAGGCATGTAATGTAAGGATCTGGTGTTATAAAGGGCAATTCCCAGTATCAAATAAAATCAATCCGTGAACTGTTATTGCAATTTAGGAAAGATTGCAAACATATTGAAGTCAGTAATAACATTCAATACACTGTGTTCTGCCCCGCTTTAAAGTACTTTAAAGTATAGCTAAAGGCAAAACTTTTGTTTTAGTTTTGGATAGAGTGGAAAGGGATTAAAACACTTGACTGTTTCTTTTGCTGTCTATGTCCCTGTTGGGGAAATTTCCCCTCTCTATTTGTCCTGTTTACCATTATCCTTAAAAGTGAAAGAAAATCCCAAATTTTGAGTTGTCCCCAGAAAAGTAATAGAGGGGAAAACTTCATATGGGTACACTAGTTCTGGTGACCTGGGGACCCCAGGAAATTCTCTGATTTTCTATCACTTTCTGTTTGGCTATGGGACAGGAAGTGAAGGGAAATCTTCTCAATAAGACACAGATGGTGAAAATAAAAAATCTGACAGGGGTTATAATCCTCCCTTAACCACTTAAGGACTGGAAGGATTTCCAGCTTTAGGACCGGAGCCCTTTTTGCGATTCGGCGCTGCGTCGCTTTAACTGAAAATTGCGCGGTCGTGCGGCGTTGTACCCAAACGAAATTTGCGTCCTTTTTTCCCCACAAATAGAGCTTTCTTTTGGTGGTATTTGATCACCGCTGCGTCATTTCTGATCGCCGCTATAAACAAAAGAAGAGCGACAATTTTGCAAAAAAAAAAACAAATTTCTTACTTTTTGCTAGAATACAAATCCAAAAAAAAAAATATAAAAAAACATTTTTTTCACCGTTTTTGGCCGATTTATATTCTTCCTCATATTTGCGATAAAAAAAATCGCAATCGGCGTTTATTGATTGGTTTGCGCAAAAGTGGTCGCATTTACGGATGATGAGAATTCATTTTTGGGGTTTTAATTTTTTTTTTATTTTTTACTAATAATGGCGGCGATCTGCGATTTTTAGCGGTACTGCGATATTTCAGCGGACATGTCGGAACATTTTGACACTTTTTTGGGACCATTGGCATTTATACAGCGATCAGTGCTATAAAAATGCACTGATTACTGTGTAAATGCCATTGGCAGTGAAGGGGTTAACCTGCAGGGGGCGCTCTAAGGGTTATCTATGTTCCCTGGGCGTGTTCTAACTGTGGGGGGACTGCCCTAGCTGGGGAAGGGAAGTGGTCACAGCCTTCACGTACAGGAAGGCTGTGATCACAGCCCTTCCCCCTCACGCAGAGCGGGGGTCCATGTTTACATACACGGACCTCCGCTCCTTCACTCCGGGGGGGCATCGCGGGTGGCCGGCGGCAATCGAAGCCGCCGCACCCGCTCCCTGGCCCTCCCCGGACACAGTGAGCGCGCTCACTGTGCGTGATCTGGCGGCCGCCGTCATATGACAGCGATTCGCCTTACAGCGCCACTTTGCCGCCGTCAATTGCCGATTGACGGTCGGCAAGTGGTTAATCTATCCAAAATGAAATAAAATGGAAAATTGTATCATGCTTACCGTGATTTTCCTTTCCTGGTGCCTATCCATGGCAGCATACCTGTGAAAGGTCCACCTCGGACTCCTCCCCTCAGGATAGTGAATATTATAAAAAGCAACTCAACATCCCCCCACCATCTTTATAACATTGAATACCAAGTGAGAGCATGTACAGTTGTATGAAAAGTTTAGGAACCCCTGACAATTTCCATGATTGTCATTTATAAATATTTGGGTGTTTGGATCAGCAATTTCATTTTGATCTATCAAATAACTGAAGGACACGGTAATATTTCAGTAGTCAAATGAGGTTTATTGGATTAACAGAAAATGTGCAATATGCATCAAAACAAAATTAGACAGGTGCATACATTTGGGCACCCTTAGCACTGATTAACTGGAACACACAATTGGTTTGGTGAGCTCACTAAGCCTTGAGCTTCATAGATGGGTGCATCCAATCATGAGAAAAGGTATTTAAGGTGGCCAATTGCAAGTTGTTGTTCTCTTTGACTCTCCTCTGAAGAGTGGCAACATGGGGGCCTCAAAACAACTCTCAAATGACCTGAAGATTGTTCTACAGTACATTATGGTTTAGAGGAAGGCTACAAAAAGTTATTGCAGAGATATAAGCTGTCAGTGTCCACTGTGAGGAAATGGAAGACCACAGGCACAGTTCTTGTTAAGGCCAGAAGTGGCAGCCACATACAATATTGGAGAGGCAAAGGCGAAGGATGGTGAGAACGGTCAAAAACAGCCAACAGACCACCTCCAAAGACCTACAACATCAACTTGCTGCAGATGGTGTCACTGTGCATTGTTCAACAATTCAGCGCACTTTGCACAGGGAGAAGGTGTATGGGAGATGCGAAAGAAGCCTTTTCTGCACAAACGGAGTCGATTGAGGTATGCAAACGCACATTTGGACAAGCCAGCTTCATTTTGGTCATAACGAAAGGAAAGGCGTTATGCATGGCAGCAAAAGAACACAGCGTTCCAAGAAAAACACTTGCTACCCACAGTAAAATTTGGTGGAGGTTCCATCATGCTGTGGGGCTGTGTGGTCGGTGCCAGTACCGGAAATCTGGTTAAAGTTGAGGGTCGCATGGATTCCACTCAATATCATCAGATTCTTGAGAATAATGTTGAGGAATCAGTCACAAAGTTGAAGTTACGCCGGGGCTGGATATTTCAACAAGACAACGACCCAAAACACTGCTCAAAATCTACTCTGGCATTTATGCAGAGGAATTGTTGTGTTTTGGAATGGCCATCCCAGACCTGGATATCATTGAACATCTGTGGGGTGATTTGATGCGGGCTGTCCATGCTCGGCAACCATCAAACCTAACTGAACTGGAGAGGTTTTGTAAGGAGGAATGGTCCAAAATACATTCATCCAGAATCCAGACACTCATTACAGGCTATAGGAAGTGTGTAGAGCAGTGGTTCTCAACTCCTGTCCTCAGGACCCATCAACAGGCCAGATTTTAAGCATTACCTTGGGGAAATGCAGACTAGAATACTGCAATCACCGAGCAGCAAATGATATCACCTGTGATATATTTCAGTTATCCTGCAAACCTGGCCTGTTAGTGGGTCCCGAGGACAGGAGTTAAGAACCACTGGTCTTGAGGCTGTTATTTCTGCTAAAGGAGGCTCTACTAAATATTGATGTGATTTTTCTGTTGGGGTGGCCAAATTTATGCACCTGTCTAATTTCGTTTTTATGCATATTGCACATTTTCTGTGAATCCAATAAACCTCATTT
>BLSH010479165.1:89003-101465 GCA_018402905.1 Glandirana rugosa | reverse complement strand
TTTCATGATCTTAGTCTGTCCCCCTGAGGTGCCATGTTATTTGCAGCAAATTGCAAATAACCCTGTACTTGTTCTTGCAGCTGGACCAGAAATGTATCCCTTTCAGCACTTTCTCTCAGAGGGGTACTCAGTATTGGGACTGCTGGATGGCTGAGGTTCATCATTCTCCCTGTCATCAACTGATATGGGGTTAATGATGTACCTTTAGCTGCAGACCCTCGTATAGCCATCAGGATAGAAGGCAGATGGGTCAGCCAGTTCTTTCCTGTTTGCAATACCATTTTCTTAAGTCTCTCTTTTAGCGTCCGATTCATTCTCTCAACCATCCCCGCAGACTGTGGATGCTATGGCACGTGGAATCTTTGCTCTACTCCCAGCAGCTCACAAATATTTTTCATGACCCTGCCGGTAAAGTGAGTCCCCCTGTCTGATTCTAGTACTTTGGGGAACCCCCATCTTGAGAATACTTCAGTCCACAAAGCTCTAGCTGTAGCCGTAGCCGAGTCCTTTCTCAGTGGTATGGCCTCCTCCCACTTCGAAAAGACGTCCACCACTACAAGCATATATTGGTACCCTACAGAGGCACTTCGTAATGGACCCACAAAGTCAATCTGCAAGTTCTCCCAAGGTCCATCAGCTACCGGTATCCTTGCTAACACTGGCTTCTGTCCCTTTGGCCTAGGGTTCATTTGTGCGCAGAGCAAACATTCCTGCGCTACCTGTGAGATTGTGTTACCCATTGCCTCCCACCAGTATTTAGTCTGTACAAATTTCATTGTACCCTGTGCACCCATATGGCCTGTCAACCTGTGATTCTCACGGGCTAAATCCTTTCAATGCTGGGAGGGCACTACAAACCTTCGTCCTTCTGGCGTCTCCCTCAACAGTAAATCGTCTTGTAATACATAATTTTGGGGAGCATCTGCTGCTTTTCCTCTGAGCTGCTTTTTGATTAAGCTCAAGGCCTCATCCTTATTTTGCTCATCTGCTAAGCACGGGGTAGGCGTCCTTAGCACCGGCAAGAGTTCATGTGAATCTGCTTCCACCTCCAGCTCCTCAAAATTATGTTCCTCCCAGGCCTGTCTCCCCTCAGCAACATAGGGTGTCCACCTGACTCCTATCAGGGCCGCCTCTTTTGCCAGCTCATCTGCCTTGTTGTTGCCCATGGTAACCTCCTCACCACCTCTTTGATGGGCTTTCACCTTAATGATAGCCACTCTCTGAGGCTCCACACTTGCTCTTTCCCATATGTCTCTGAGCACCGAACTATGTACCAAGCCCTTCCCAGAGGCATCACTGAAACCCCTTGACTGCCACAAAGGCATGTATTCGGTCAATGACCTTGTGACATAGGCGCTGTCAGAGAATATGGTTATTGGACCTGAACTGAAATGCGTGATGGCCTCTCTCACTGCTTCCAGTTTGGCTCTTTGAGCAGAGAAGCTTCAAGGGCATTTGGTCATGATTTCCTCATTGGTCTGGGGGCACCACAGGGCATACCCTGTGTGAAAACTTCCTCCATCCCAATATCTTGACCCATCCACCCAGACTTTAAGATCTTCATTACCTGTTGCTACCCTAAACACCTCCTGTGTTCTGGTCCGATGTATCTCGCCACAGTCATGCTGCTCCCCCTCATACTGCATCAATTGTGGGAGCGTGTATGTGGCTTTATGAGTCACTGTAAGATTTCTGGGGGTTAAATGCACTAGCCATCTGGCTACCCTTTGGGAGGACACTCCACTGAGGGTACATTCCAAAAGCATTTTAATTGGGGAATGGGGTGTCTGCAGAATGATTTTGCCGCATCCCACAACGTGTTCTGTGGTGAGAAGCGCCCAGTGCACTGCCAAAAGATTTCTGACACATTCGTCAAATCCCCTCTCCACCGGGCTTAGTACTCTGGACCAGTATCCGACAGGTACCCATTTGCCCTGCCTCTCCTGTAGCAGCACCGCTGTTATTGCCACTGCAGAGGCATACACTTGTAATGCAAAGGGCAAATCGGCATTCAGTTTACTTAAGGCCGGGGCCTGCATCAGACTCACCTTTAGCTTGGTGAAAGCTTGTTCATGCTCTTCCAACCAATCTAAAGGGTCTGTTTCCTTCTTGTCTCCTTTGAGAAAATCATACAGGGGCCTTGCCTTTTCCGCAAAGCCTTCAATGAAGTCTCTGCAGAAACCAACCATCCCCAAAAATTGTCTCAGTGTAGTCTTAGTGCTTGGTCTTGGTAATTTCCTGATAGTTTCACATTTGTTAGGATCCGGAGTCCTTCCCCCCTGTGAAACTATCACACCCAAGAAACACATTGAATCCTTCATCAATTGTGCCTTTTTGGGGTTCAACTTCAGACCTGCATTCTCAATCAGTGTCAGGAGTTCCTCCAGAAGAGCATAATGCTGCTCCTTGGTCTCTGTTTGAAGCAAGATATCGTCCACATATTGGATGATGCATTCTGGTTCAGAAAATGTCTTCAGAATGTCCACCATACAGATGTGGAAGTATGTGGAGCTGGATTTGAACCCCTGTGCTAATCGACAGAATGCATACTGTTTCCCCTGAAACGTGAAGGCAAGTTTGTATTGGCTATCTTCATGTACAGGAATGGAAAAATAACCATTTGATATGTCAATTGATGAGTACACCTTTGCTGAAGGTTTCAGTGCTGTCATCATGTCCGGCATCTTAGCAACTACATTTTCAATAGATGGGGTACATCTGTTTAGCGCACGGAAATCTACAGTGGGCCTCCACCCCCCCTCCTTCTTTACTGGCCAGAGGGCTGCATTTGTTTTAGACTGGCACTCTTTGATTACCTTTTGTGCCAACAAATTCCTCACCGTGCTCTCTATGTTTGGGATAGATTCGGGTGGGATTTTGTACTAACGCTGAGGTGGCAGATCAGGCCCCTCAATTCTAGCAACAATGTTAGACACTTTACCACACTGTGCTTTAGACGTTGCCCATACTTCGCTATGTTGCCACAAGATCTCAGCCAATAACTGGTCCTTTGTCCTCAGCAGTGTCTGTGGGTCAAGGATCTCATTGGTTTTAACTGATGCTACCTCACAGCTGTCCACTATCATGTGCACCTTGCCTTTGTACCTGGACCCTTTCCACAGCACCCAATTACATAGATCGAGAATCAATCCATGTGCTCCCATGACATCAGAGCCCAAAATAGTGCCCTCATGTGTTGGGGAAAGAAACAAACTGTGCTCCACACACAACCTCTCTAGCTCTATGGGCACAGCTATTGACTGTTCAGAAGGTACCAGTTGTCCCCCGAATCCTCGAAGGAAAATTTGTCTTGCAGTGGGATTTTTTTGAAGTGTGATGTTCGTTAAGCTGACGGCTGCACCCGTATCCAAAAGAATGTTTGTGCGATGGCCCCCTACCGCCCCTTGAATACGTGGCCTGCCACCTTTGTCCCGTTGTAGCTGACATACTAGGGACAAGACCGGGGCCTGACATCCCTATTGCTTAAAATAAGAATTTGTTGGAGGCGGGACTTCATATTCCTCCGGGTTTTCTTTTCCCTTTTCCATCCTATGAATTTCATTCAAAAGAGGACCATATAACGTAGCATTCTGGTGCCTTGCTCAGCTCCGATGCCACCTTATGTGCCCCAGGCTTCTGCTGCTGCCTTCTATATAAAGGCTTTTTCTTAGCTGTGTTTCTTCTAGGTAAATGACAGTCCTTCATTACATGGCCTGTATTTCCACATTTGTAGCACCTACCTGCAAATCTCACCCTCCCTTCACTTCTAACCTCCGAAATTCTTTTGTGGGGCCTATTGTCTTGATCAGTCTCCCGAACCCAGTCTCTTAATATGTTCAAAAAGGTTTGGTATGACGTGGCATTCCTCAGTGCAATTCTGGTATGATAGTCAACACAGGTGCACTTGTTAGCAATAGAACACAGAAAACTACTGTCGTCAGGAGACATATCAGGACAATTGTATGTGGCTTTATAAATGGAGAGATATTCACTGCAAAAGAGTATAGGATCATTTCCCCTTTTAAACTTGGTATTTTCTAGGGCATCTGACCCTCTAGTATCTCTTCCTCCCATTATACGCTGCATTTCCCTCATTCTATCTGCCGAGTTTCCCCAATTCGAGCTTAACTAGGGAGATAGACCTCTGTGACTCCCGACTGGCGGTTGCAGTTTTTCACACAGTTGCAATGGGAGCCATGCGCAGAGTAGTGCGCATGCATCCCTATTGTTTAACGTATACTGAGTCACCACAGCTTCCAGTCGGTTTGAGAGACTAATGGGTGAAGCACTAGTGTCAAATTTACCCAAAATTTGGCACAGATTTGTGCGATCTTGTATAGAGAGTTTTGTGGATTGGGTGCCACCCTCCCTTCTTAACGTCCTTATTCCTTGTCCAGTCCTTTCTGGCGCAGAAGCAAAGAGAGAAGAACTCTGATTTGGGGACTCCTCCCGACTGTCAGCTGAATATACCGGCTGCTGCTCCCCCAGCATCCTGTCTCTTTGCTCCTGTGTTATAAAGGGATGTGTATCCTTGTTAGCACAACAATGGTGTGCACTTTATCCATTGCCTGTGCTTTCAAAGATAGAATGGCATGATCTTTTTGGGCTAGCTGAATTCTGCATTCTTGTAATTCTCTCCCAATTATTTCTATAGCAGTTTCATTCCCAGCCTCTTTCTTTTCTAAGGATGCGATACATTGTTCCCTCAGCATACATGTTTCCTGCAACTCATCCACTCTCTGCTCCAAAGCATCATTCTCAGCTACCAGCTGGTCAATCTCCTCCCTCAGTTCATCACACTCACAACCACTTGCATCTGCAACTATAGCTGAGATATTCTTATTCATATTTTCTATCTGCTCTGTTAATTGTATCCGTTCTTTACACCACTGCAATTCTTTTTGTTCTGCAATTTCTTTCAGTTTAAATAGCATACATGCAACATTCGCTATTCTTGCTTTTTTTCCCTTTTTAGATGCTGGTTTCATCTTTATATTTTCGCTCTGAGCTTCACATTGTTTCAATAAATCGTTAAACTGGTGAGCCAAGGCATTTTCTGGCAAGATGTCAAAATTAGCAGACCCATGCTTTTTAATGAATGTTCCAATGATCTCCATTGTTATGTTAATTACTTACACACTGAAGACCTATAAGTCTCTTTTTTACAGCACCAGCTGATTACACACTGCTCACAGGCACACAAACACACAGAAAAAGTAGTTTAAGACTCACAGGGACTGGTAGTTCTCCAGAGCTCCCAACTGTACCCCGACACCTCAGATTACAGGTCCCTAATCCTTTCTTGGAGCCAGAAATCTTTTTCACATTCCCGTGGGTACACAAAATATAATCTATATTTCTCCCACTTTCTCCTCAAGGACGTATGGGCTCTCCTATAAATCTGCAGGGTACCTCAGTTAACCAAGGGTGATCAACCCTTCCTCGCTTGCAGAATTGCACAGCGAACAGGCCTACAACTTCGCAAATTTGCATTAACAATACAACAAACTTTAACACATACAATACAATGCACATATACCAGCCAAGAATCTCACCAGATATGCGCGTCCGCTCACTGATGAAATGTTTTCACAGAACTTTTACAATCACTCCAGGCTTCAGGATTCACGAACCAGCGCAAATGTCCACCGCAGAGAGATACCTTCGGTTCTGATTGCTCTTGTAGAGGACTCCTTCGCTTAGAGGAACTCAAGACAAAAAATATATCAGGATTATGGATTCTGTGTAGGACCTCTTTACGCGCTCCTTTTGAGGGTGCCAAAGAAAGTAACTACACTCCTACTTCTGGGGGTGCCAAATGAAATAAAAATGGGGTGGCTATGGTTTCCCCAAGTTTATTTGTAACTATATATTAATTGCCAATTCCTCTCATTCGTTAAACTACTAAAACTCTGATACCAGTAATGCTAATAGTATGATAGTAAGATTATCTTATGTCTATATATATATAAATAATCAATCACTCTACTTCAATAAAGCAAAGATTACATTTATTATAAGGAAAACAAAAATGCTAACATAAAAACGCTAAGAGAATATCATAGAGCCTATAAAATAAATTACATAAGGTGATACTTAGGCTGTCCTCGAAATGTTGTTCTGGCTGGCCGGATGGTAGATAAGAGAGAGAGGGCAGGAAGTGGCTTCAACTTTTAAACTGTGTTCAGGCACCCACCCACACACACCCACATGCCAGCCTATATAGGATTATAACCAATGGTGGCCGATTTCCTTTCTTCAATCCATCCCTTAGGACGCATGCTGTGCTGTATGCGGTAGCAACCACTAGAGGAAGTATATGTCCGTGTATATCTCACAGCTGACCCATGATCATTTGGGGTCAGCTGGTCCCTTTGATGTCACGTAATCAGGAACTGTTAATTTACACCTCTGCAGGAGATCTCCTCTGGCTTTCTCTACCACTACACCTCATCACAGGGGGTGTATGGATATTTCCTGGAAGGATATGGCCATTTACCAACACCCCACTGTGTCAATCTGTCCAGATGTCTTTCGCTCCCACACAGTGACCAAACAACTTTGGCCTGTCATATCCGTAACAGTCCAGAACAATGATATTAAATCAGTTGCCATCCAACAGGGAGTTTTCCTCGCAGAAGGGAATTATATAAGGTCAATAGATGGGGTGCTCAAATGGAGTGATAGCTTTTGTAGTATGAATAAGGCAGGCCATCCAGGCCAGGAGATTTACCCGTGGGCAGTTTGTTAATAGTATCTAACAACTCTTCTACTGTGATTTCAACGTTCATTAGCATAAGGTCGTCTGGGGACAATTGGGGCATGTTTATATCTTTAAGAAACTCCTCTAAGTCAATTTTTTTCAAAGGAGAGATGATGAGTTGGGGTTAGGCAGTTGTAAAGTTTATGATAAAAATCCACAAAAATTGTAGTCATTGTTTGGGGGCAGTGTGTGGAGGTACCATTCGGATGGTTGAGGAAGTCAGGGAACGTGTGGAAGGGGCGGGGGTTAAGTCTGGCTGCTAATATTTTGTGAGGCTTGTTGGCATATTCATAAAATTTTTGTTTTGCCCAAAGTAAAGACTTGTCTATATCAGTCATGGCCAGTGATTTCAGTTGGTTGCGTATGGAGATCACCACACGGAGGCGGGTGACTGTGGGGGAGGGCATGAGAGTCCTCTCAGCTTTTTTTTAATTTAGTCAACAGAGCTGTTCTCTGGGTAGCTGCATTTTTTTTAAAACTAGGACCTTCCGAAATACATTGCCCACCGAAATAGGCCTTACGGGCCTCCCACAGGGTAGAGATCTCCGACACCGAACCTTCATCAATCTGGAAAAATTCAGTCAGGGAATTGGCTAGTCTCTCCTTAGTTTCCAGGCAGCTAAGAAGTTATTAATTAAGTCGCCAGTGGCATCTTTTTGAATAGGTCTGAGTCAGCATAAGATCTAGGGTAATGAGAGCATGATCCGACCATGAAATCTGGCCGATTTCCGATGCTGTGACATTGTTTAAAAGAGGGCCTGAGACAAAAAAATAGTCTAATCTAGAAAACATTTTGTGGGGTGGGGAGAAGGAGAATTGCTTTCCAGTAGGATGTTTAATTCTCCACGTGTCATACAGACATTGTTCCCTGATAATTTTTCTAAAAGATGTGGCTAAAGGTTTTGTCTGGGGGGGTGGGCCTAGTAGTATCAGAGATCTTCTATCCCAAGGGGGAGAAAATACAACATTAAAATCCCCACCTACTATCTTCAAGGGACTAGCAAAGCGTTCAAGTATCTCAAAAGCTTCAGTAAAAAATGTCACCTGCCCCGTATTGGGTGCGTAAATGTTCATTAGTGTAAATGAGGCTGAAGCAAATCCACAATCCAGGATGACAAATCTACCCTGAGGATCCAAAAGGATGATCGAACTCGTATAGGACAAGAGCGCCTGATTAATACCGCCACCCCTGCCCTACCCGAGCCGTCTGATGCTAGAAAGGACAGGGGAAAATGTTTTGATGAAAATTTGAGCGAAGCTCCAGATTTAAAATGCGTCTCCTGGATTAGGACCACATCTGCCCCTGAAGACCTAAATTCTTTTAGCGCTAGCTATCTTTTCCTAATGGAATTTAGGCCTTTGCTATTATAAGAGACAATTTTTAAAGCCATGTTTGAAAAACACAGTTAAGCCAATATAATGCAATAAAAGAGGGGATACCCCATTGGTGTGTACCATCAGCATAAAGGATAAGTCTACAGTCAAATGTGTGTTAGAGGTGGCCATTGGTAACAGGTCCAAAGAAACCAAAGTTAGCGTATCAATTAGAGGCTGTGTTGGCCAAAAACAAGGCCAAAAAAGGAAAAAAACAAAAAAAAAAAGGAGAATTGCAACACATAAAAGAAACTAAAGGACCACAGTCCTGAACCTGAGTAGCAGCCGCTCTTCAGGAAACCCAGGCTGCAGCCCCAGGGTGGAAAGGGATGCATGACGAGTCCAGCGCGGGAGGGGGATTCAACGGAGAGACAGTTCCCTCTCCCGACATAGTGGGTTTACACTTTTCTGTTCTTTCTTAGAAGAGACCAACTGGGAAACTCCCGTATAGCATGGTCGTAAAGATAAAACGTTATAAACTTGTATCTTGGGGCTAAACGCCAACGGTGAAAAAAGTGCAAAGAGAGCCGAGCTCTCGGTTTAGGGCCAGCATCCAACCGGCCTTACAGAAGATGCACCACAAATTGTTCAGGGCCCTCTCAAGTTGGTGGTCTATTGTTCTGAGAACGTTGAGGAGTGGCAGAGAAGGTTCTTCTTCCTCGGCCTCTAACTGGGGGCCAGATCCTGGATGGGGGTCCCAGGGCTTGTTGGGTAGAAGTCAGCGGTTGTATGTACTCAGCTGAAAGTGGCGGAAGACCTAGGTTTTTAATGAAGGCATCACCCTCTTGAATGTCCCGCATGACATGCTGGACCCCATCCTTCATGACACTGAGGCGGAAGGGGAACCCCCAGTAATAAGGAATTTTGTGAGATTGTAGATGCAATGTTATCGGTTTCAGAGAGCATCTTTTTGCCAACGTGATGGGGGAAAGATTGCTGTATATCTGGACTCTGTCTCCTTTATAATCAACATGGGAGCAGTTGCAGATGGCTTGGGTGAGAGCTTCCTTGCTTTCATAATAGTGAAATCGCACCACAATATCTCTCGGTCTGGCCCCTGCAGGGGGTTTGGGGGCCAGAGACCTATGGGCTCTGTCCAGGCGCCAATCAATGTCTGCTATATCAGGTGCGATGGTATTAAACAGGCCCAAATTATAGGATCTGATATTTTTATCACTCACGTGGCTCCTCTGATCCGCAGGTTCTGGTGTATTTCCCTATTTTCAAGGTATTCTTGATGTATTTGGAGTTGGGAAACCGTATGCTTGAGAGATGCATTTTCTTCCTCCAGGGCCTGAAGATAGTTTGTCATTTCATCAAACTTAGTCTCTAGCACATCTGTACGTTCCCCTATTTGATCTAGCTCCCCCCTCAGTTCTTGTGACAGCTTGTTAATTTCTTGGGCTATATTGTGTGTTATTTTGTGCAGCAAGGCTTGAAGTTTATCATCCAGCATTTCAGGGGTTAAAACAGCAAGGCGTTGATACAAGGGGGGTGCCGTGGCTGTTTTCCATTATCTCCGCGCTGCACTCCTGCTCGGCCGGGCCGGCTATTGTACTCGAGGCCGGGGATTCGGGCCTAGTGAGGAAGCGTTCCATTCTTGGACCAGGCCACGGCTCTGATCGTGATCGGGGGAGCGGTTTTTGATCACCAATTTTCACCATCAGGTGGTCTGGGCTGTGAGGGGGTAGTCCACTTACCCCTGGAGCAATTTGGCAGCAGATGTAGCTTAGCAGGGGCTGTCGAGAGCGGGATCAGTCAGGAGCTCTCCTAGTGTGCGTCCGCCATTGCCGAGAGCCGCGCATGCGCCCCCCTAAATGAACTGACTAATTGCTGTTGTTAGCAGCACATAACTATTGTTTGCACTATATTATTTTGTTTAAGTGAATCTATGGGCTGGAATCACTATCAAAATCAGTGCCAGGAGGCTAGCGCAGGTGCCTCAAAGTGCCCTGGTCATGTTTCACAGCTGTCCTTTACATCAAAAATGGTGGCACTTTATTTAGCAAACAGCAACTGTATCTCTTTCGGGTCACTCTGTGGATGTCCTTCCTGGTTTCTCAGTACTCTATTGGTAACCATGTGTGCCAGGTGGCCTCCATGGACAATGGTGAGCCAAGGGCATTGGACAAAAGTAGACCACAGAGCCGAAAGGAAAAGATCTTGTCAATATTTGCATAGACTCTTGAAAAAACCTGTAGGTTAGTATCACTAGCAACACTCTGATTCAGTCAACAGTTTTGATAGGGGTTCTAGACTTCAGGGTTTCCTTAAAGTTAAACAAATCAATGATGTAGTAATGTAGTATGTTGCAGCCTATCAGCACTTAGTTTTCTTTTTTCAAACTATGTATATTTCCTGCAAGTACACAAACACACCTAGTGATCTTCATAGAAATCCAGTGTCCTTTTAGCTTTTTGTGCATTGAACTGAAATCTCAAACAATGTTATCAGCCTTACTAGCTATAAACCCCTCCTATGTTATGGAGATGAGGAGAGGTGGAGGTGTTCTATGGTCACATCACATTTCCGGTGCCAATGTGCTCAGCCATAGACACAGTGCAGCGAGTGAGCGCTGTCAGCCTAGGATGGGAAGTGTACTACTGGCAGGATCACGATTGAAAATAAAGGAAAAAAAAGCCTGAAAAACACAATGCAACCGCCACCCCTAAGGACTGGTAAACTGCAATATATCAAATGTTTGGTATCGGGTTTTGATATGCTTTAAAGTGTAGCTCTAGCTATCCAAACTTCTTTATGCACAGATGAAATAAAGATCTGGGAGCTGTTTTACCTGCCTAAAGTTACTTCTGTCCATCCAGTCCTGAGATTTACACAGCTTTGCCTCACAGCACAGTCTTGCCTGGCAGGGGAATAGACCTGATGTTATGTTCTACAGATACATTGATGAGCTAATCCCTCTGTCACTTTGCTCTCTTCTTTCATCAGCATGCTCCTTGCACTGCAACATACCTGATTGGCTGCTTGTGCCTTTTTTCCTACCCTTATCTTATCTGCTGTGCAGTAAGCTGCAGAGGGCTGATACCAGGTCTGAATCTGGTACCTACACTGGTTGCATTTAAAAAATACTTTTAGGGATGTATGAAGCCTTGTACATATGATGCGATTGTTGTACGACTGCACACCCAACTTTTCTCAAAATCGGCTGTCCATTATTTTGTCTAGCGTACTGACAGTAGTAAAATTATCGTTCGACAAAGCCGAACGTAGTGATGTGTTAGGAGCGTATAAAGAGGAAGTTTAGGCGAATTGTGAAAATTACGGACACAGGTTTACACGACCAAATATTTCCTGGATTCCAAGCATGCGTGTTTGCTCTTCCAACTTTTGTTTGGCCAATTTCTGTACAGACGAGCCATAAATCGGACGGCGCCTTGTTGGCAGACAAAAGTTTTCTAGTCTTCTCATACATCTTCTTTTGGATGATAATTGGAAATTGGATGTCGAATGGTGCGTACTAACGGTATGATTATCACACAACAGGCTGTTGTTTTTCCGCCGATAATTGTACCGTGTGCATGGGCCTACAATGGTTACAGAGCCACCATGCAAATATTGAGCATGCATCAGGGGATGAATAGCCCATTCACTGGCACACATCATGGACACTGCACTCCTAATAATGTAACTTGGAAATCCTTCGCTGGGTTGTATGTGGGTGTTATCACCTTTATCCTATGTAGAAGACAAGGAAAAAGGAGGCGCCTCTAAGTGCAATATGTAAACATTTATTCTGGGCACAGAGATTAAAAACACTCACAGAGTGATGGACGAGAACTGGCATGTAAATGTAGTACAAGGTGGCGTCACACACACACTGGGGTCCGGGTACAGCTTGTTAGCTGGAGATGCTGTTCGTATGACCGTTCGGAACTGTAGAGGTGGTAGTGGCCGGCTCTTCCAGAACGAGGCTTGGACAGCAAATCGAATCAGACGCAGGCGGGTGACGTCACACCTAATGCGACGCGTTTCTTAGGTGATCGGTTCCGCTGACAGGAGAGCCGTGCCTCTTCCTCAGGCAGGACTACTAGGCAATAGGATGGGATGACATATATAGGGGAGGGGACGAGCAAGGGGAGGGACAGAGGAGTCTGCAGCAAAGACAGTCAAGAGATATAAGAATAGCATATGAGAAAGTAAATAAACTGGAATACATACTGGAGGAAAAAGATAACCGATGAACATGATCTATAATTGATGATAATGACAATTACTATGTGGTAAACGAAATATACAGGTATCAAAGCTGGTATAAGGCTGGATATATAAAAAGATAAAATTAAATAAAAAAAAAAAAAAAAAAA
>BLSH010479165.1:47320-76350 GCA_018402905.1 Glandirana rugosa | reverse complement strand
CGTCTTATTTAACTTCCAAGACCTCACCGGTAAAGTCCGAGGACTGGAGTTATAGTAACTCGGTGAGCCCCCTCTAGAGTTTGCATGTCAAGTACGTTCTGTGTACCGGTTCTTTAGTATTTAAGACGGTCCCATACATTTGAATACTCGTGTTGACACACACATATATATATATAAATAAATAAAAACTTGACAACGAAATTAAAAAAATAGTGAATAGTGGGGTTTAGGGAGTAAACGTAAGTTTTACGGTTCTAGACACAAAAACTTACGAAAGCTAAAGAATTTCGACCGTAGAAATTCTGAGGTCATTTGACCTTCACTACAGTACTGATCTCTACTCGAGTTCGCTCATCTCTAGTCATGACATCACTTCCAGTTTACTGGAGTCTTAAAGATGCCAGCTTTAAGAAATCGAAAGCATTCAAAAACACAGATCTTGGCATTTTGAATGCAAATGAGGGATTTGGGGTGATAAGTGATAAAAAAATTAAAGCAACAGTTCAAAAATAAATAAATATATATATATACACACACAGTTGTGCTCATAAGTTTACATACCCTGGCAGAATTTATGATTTCTTGGCCATGTGTCTTGCATGAACTGTACGTTTGAGATCTCCCCCGAGTGGCTCAATGATATTGAGGTCAGGAGCCTGAAATGGCCACTCCAGAACCTTCAATTTATTCTGCTGTAGCCAATGACAGGTCGGCTTGGCCTTGTGTTTTGGATCATTGTCATGTTGGAATGCCCAGGTACGTCCCATGCGCAGCTTTCTGGCTGATAAATGCAAATGTTCCTCCGGTATTTTTAAATAACATACTGCATTCATCTTGCCATCAATTTTCTGTGCCTTTGTAGCTCACACATCCCAAAACATTAGCGATCCACCTCCGTGTTTCACAGGCCTTGATGACTCTTCTCCAAACGTAGGGTTTATGGTTGTGGCCAAAAAGCTCAATTTTGGTCTCATCACTCCAAATGACTTTGTGCCAGAAAGTTTGAGGCTTGTCTCTGTGCTGTTTGGCGTATTGTATGCAGGATACTTTGTGGCATTTGCATAGTAATGGCTTTCTTCTGGTGACTCGACCATGCAGCCCATCTTTCTTCAAGTGCCTCCTTATTGCACATCTTGAAACAGCCACACCACATGTTTTCAGAGAGTCCTGAAGTTATTTATGGGTTTTTCTTTGCATCCCGAACAATTTTCCTAGCAGTTGTGGCTGAAATGTTAGTTGGTCTACTTGACTGTGGTTTAATTTCGACAGAACCCCTCATTTTCCACTTCTTGAGAGTTTGAACACTGCTGATTGGCATTCTCAATTCCTTGGATATCTTTTTATATCCCTTTCCTGTTTTATACAGTTCAACTACCTTTTCCCGCAGATCCTTTGACAATTCTTTTACTTTCCCCATGACTCAGAACCCAGAAACGTCAGTGCAACACTGGATGAAAGATGCAAGGGTCTGCCAGGAGTCCAGAAACTCATTCACCTTTTACACACACACACTAATTACAAGCAAACAGATCACAGGAGAGGATGGTTACCTTTAATATCCATTCAAACCCTTTTGTGTCAACTTGTGTGCATGTTATTGGGCCAAAATCACCAGGGTATGTAAACTTTTGATCAGGGTCATTTGGGTAGTTTCTGTTGTCATTATGATTTAAAAAGAGTAAACACAGTTGATTGATAATAAATGGCTTCAGCCAAACACTAACCATGTAAGAAATGTTTTTGTGTTCTCATTCATATTCCTAAAAAAATGGCCAAGAAATCATAAATTATGCCAGGGTATGTAAACTTATGAGCACAACTGTATATGAATTAATAATTAAAAAAAAAAATTAAAGTGCCCCTATCTCCTCCATGCTAGTGTGCCAAGTCAAATGCGCACGTTGGTCTTAAACGCATGCAAATCGCGATAGTCCCACACATGTCAGTTATCACCATGAACGTCGGATCATGGGCAGTTATTCTAGCACTAAATCTCCTCTGTACATTTAAAGTAATAACCTGTAAATGCTTTTAAAGCATCGCCTATGGATTGAAAAATGTATGACATTTGTCGCCGTTGTACGGGCATGGGCAATTTTAAAGCGTGACATGTTTGGTGTCTATTTACTCTGCGTGACATCATCTTTTATATTTTGCAAGAAAATTTAGTTGTATTGTTTTTTGCATTAAAATTTAGAAAAGTGTATTTTTATTTTTTTTTCACCAAAAACTGCATTTGAAAAACCACTGCACAAATACAGTGTGACATAAAAAAACTACAAAACCCACCATTTTTTTCCCTAGGGTCTCTGCTTAAAAAAAAGGTATATTGTGTATTGTATATAATGTGTATTTAACCACTTCAATACCGGGCACTTAGGACACTTCCCTACCAGACCAATTTTCAGCTTTCAGTGCTGTTGCGATTTGAATGAGAAATGCGCGGTCGTGCGACGCTGCACCCAAACAAACTTTTTGTCATTTTGTTCCCACAAATAGAGCTTTCTTTTGGTGGTATTTGATCACCCCTGCGGTTTTTATTTTTTGCGCTATAGAAAAAAAAAAGACCGAAAATTTTGAAAAAAAACAACATTTTTCTTTGTTTCTGTCACAAAAGTTTGTATAAAGTACATTTTCTCCTTCACTGACGGGCACTGATGTGGCTACACTGATGGGCACTGATGAGGCTACACTGACGGGCACTGATGAGGCAGTACAGATTGGCACTGATGAGGTGGCACTAATAAGGTTGCACTGATGATGGGGCACATATACAGCACTGATGGGTGGCACTGACAAGCAACACTTACGGGCACTGATACATGGCACTAATATGCGGCACTGATGGACACTCATAGGCGGCACTGATAAGTGGCACTGGGCACTGATGGGCACTGACAGGTGGCACTTTTAGGTGGCACAGGTGGGCACTTTTAGGTGGCACAGGTGGGCACTGACAGGTGACACGGGTGGGCACTGATAGGTGACACGGGTGGGCACTTATAGGTGGCACGGGTGGGCACAGGTACAACACGCACTGTTAGGGATGGCACTGGCAGGCATCATACATGGGCACAGTGCCATCCCTACAGTGCACAATAATGCCCTTACCTGGTGGTCTAGTGGGGGCTCCCTGGTGGTCCTGGGCGGCCTCTGATTTAATTCCCTGGTGGTCCTGGGCGGCCTGGGTGTGCTGTCCGGCGAGGGGGCTCCCTTGTGGCCCTGATCCGGCTCCCTGGTGGTCCAGTGGGGTGATCCTGAGGGTGGCTGCGCTGATAAATGTTCAGCGCAGCCCCCCCCTGTCAGGAGAGCAGCCGATCGGCTCTCCGCTGCTCAGGTCTGCAGACCTGAGCAGAGGAAAAGCCGATCAACGGCTCTTCCTATTTACACTGTGATCAGCCGTGATTGGTCACGGCTGATCACATGGTAAAAGGCTTCGGATCGAAGCCTTTTACCTCGGTCGGTAATGCAGTGGGTCAGCCTTACCCACGGCACCAACGATCGCAGCGATGCGCGCCCCCAGGGGTGCGCGATCGCGCATTATCCTGAGGACGTCAATAGATGTCCAGTCAGGATAATGAACCCCCCGCCCGGACGTCATTTGTCAATGCGCCGGGCGGGAAGTGGTTAAAATGTAACTAGGCAAAACTTATTTTTATAGTTTTTGGATTGAATGTAGAGGGATTAGAATACCTGTCAGTTTTTACAGCTGTCTGCCCCCATTAGGGAGATTCAACCTCTTGTCATGTTTACTGTCATTATTGAAAGTGAAAGAAAATCCAAAATTTTGGGTTGACATCAGAACTGTAATAGAGTCAAAATCTTCCAATGGGCTCTGATGACCCTAGTAACACCCTGGGATTCCCTCACTTTGGAGGAATTTCCTCCAACTTTCTGTTTTGGCTATGGGACAGGAAGTGAAGGGAAATATCTCCCTAAATGCCCGTTCACACAGAGGTGACTTGCGATCCGACTTGAGTTGCCTCAAGTCGACCCAAGTCGCTTGACATTTGAAATCCCATTGAAATGAATGGGAGCCGTCTTAATATACACGACTGAAGTCGCTCCGACTTCAAGGCAACTTCTGAAAAGGTCCCTGTACTACTTCTAGGCGACTTCTATCCGACTTGTGCCCATGGGATTCAATAGAAGTCGCCTCCAAGTCAGATCCCCATCTACATGGAAGCGACTTTACAGTTAAAAGAATATAATTTAATTTTAGGCAGCCCCCTCCCTCCCTTCTCTGATTGGTCAAGGCAAAGTCGCCTGGCAAAAGTCGTGTTGTAAAGTCGCCTGAGGTTCTTGAAGTTGCGCTGGAAGTCGCGCCGAAGTCGGGTCGCCCCTATGTGAATGCAGGCTTATAGGACACAGATAGAAAAAAAAGAAGAAAACAGGGGTTATAACCCTCACGTACTCTATTCAAAATTTTTAAAAAAATGCTGTCTTTAGTTACACTTTAAATGCCTAGATATTTCAAGATTTACACTGCTCTTGTTCTTCTGAAGATCTTACCCTTTAATTCCTTAATATATACACAAGCCAATTTTGTGGGGAAAACATTAAAGCATATCTAAACCTAAAAGTAAAAAATATAATATATCGTAGCTTACCAGTCCTTAGATGTGGTGGCTGCCTTCGTTTTCATTTTTTCAGCCTAAAAACATACTAAGTGGTTCTAAAGTTTAAATGTTTTTTGATTTGCCCCCTCACCCACGCCTACCTGAGTCCTTACGTGATCCAGTGCTGTGCCCATCTGTAGAGGCTGTGCCCACTCTCCCTGCTGTCAGGCTTTGCTGAGAGCAGTGGGTAGACACGTTGAAAATGTGTATAGTTGAGTTAGTCAGCAGCCGTCCCAGGCTGGAGAAGAGGTTAATTGCTTTTAGCTCAATTCCTGCGCTTTTGGTTCTAGCCGGCCCACCTGTACTATAAAAGGGTGGACAGCTAGGGTTTAGAGAGTGGGAACTGCAACAGAGTGCAGCTTGACCAGGTAGTGTAGTAGAGGCGCTGCTGAAGAAACCGGTGATTGCAGAGGACATTCTAGCCGTGGACAATGCCTTAGTGAACTCTCACCTCATGGAGGTATGCCTGGGCCAGGACACTATTCTAGTTAGGATCATGGAAATGATGCTGTTTGCATTGAACTGTAAGCTGCATCAGTGTTCAGTAAAGTTACATTAACCGTTCTAAGTCTGGTCTGAAGTTATGCAAGGGGTGCATGTTGGTCCTGGCGTATCAAAATGACTTGGGTCTGTAAATGCACCACGGGGTATAAAGTACCATCACTACTAGGAGTTAACTCGACAAAACACAGAGAAGAGGAGTGTAGTTGTTATGGGTAACCAAGCACAAGTTCGAGACACAAGAATCCAGTTGTTAGGTGTGATACCTAGTAAGGTGACAGGTCCTCTGATAGCGAGGGAGTCGTCTGGCTCTCTCCCTAGGGGTCGGTATCCAATAGCAACCTGCATTACTGAGATCTATGAGCTGGTCATGGGGCACAGAAAGGAGAGAATTAAAGAGCACACATGAGGTCCACGCTGGGTGCTTGGTGGGATCCCATTTTGTTACTAGGAGTGAGATGACAGAGGTACGCTGGACTGGTGGGGTGGGCACATGCTTGGCACGTCATGTGACATGGGACAAGTTGCTTTTCAGAAGAACTCCGTATTATTAATAGAGATGTGCCGAACACCCCCCTGTTCGGTTTGCACCAGGACTCCCGAACAGAGATAAAACTCTGACCCAATCAGCGAACCCTGTTAGTCTATGGGACCCGAACTTGAAAAATCAAAAGTCCCCATTTTGAAGGCTTATATGCAAGCAATTGTCCATAAAAATAGTATGGGGCCCTGGGTACTGCTCTGAGGGACATGTATCAATGCAAAAACTTTTTTTTAAAAAAAGATTGCTTTTAGGAGTGATTTTAACCACTTCGGATCCCCATTCTGCCTCTCTGTGGAGCGTGCGCGCTCCCTTGGGTGCAGCGGGCATGTGCCCACAGTACCACTGCAGCCCCGGAAGGATTTACACCCTTAATGACCAGGCCATTTTTTGTGATATGGCACTGTGTCGCGTTAACTGACAATTGTGCGTTTGTGCGAAGCTGTACTCAAACAAAATTGATGTCCTTTTTTTCCCACAAATAGAGCTTTCTTTTGGTGGTATTTGATAACCTCTGTGGTTTTTATTTTTTGCGCTATAAACAAAAAAAGAGCAACAATTTTGAAAAAAAAAACAATATTTTTACTTTCTGCTATAAAACACATCCAATAAAAAAATTGTAAAAAAATAATAATAATTTCTTCATAAATTTTGGCCAATATGTAATCTTCTACATATTTTTGTTAATAAAAAAATACCAATAAGTGTATATTGATTGGTTTGCGCAAAAGTTATACCGTCTACAAAATAGGGGATGGATTTAGGGACTTTTAATTTTTTTAAAAATAATTTTTACTGGTAATGGCGGAGATCTGCAATTTTTAAAGGGACTGCGACATTGCGGCAGAGAAATCTAACCCTAAGTGACACTTTATGCGGACCAGTCACACCAATACGGTGATCAGTGCTAAAAAAGATGCACTGATCACTGTATAAATGACACTGGCAGGGAAGGGGTTAACATCACGGGCGATCAAAGGGTTAATGGTGTTCCCTCAATGTGTGTTCTAACTGTGTGGGGGATGGGCTCACTGGAACAAAACAGAGATTGCTTTTCCTGATTACTGTCCCCTGTCAGAATGGGGATTTTCTTTGTTTACATAGGCAGATCCCCGTTCTGTCTCTCTGTGGAGCGCATGAGCCCACAGTACCACATGCGCGAAACAACGTATAAGTATGTTGTTTTGCGCAATAGAGCCACTCTGCCACAAATATATATATATAAATATATATAGATAGATAGATAGATAGTGGGCGGTCTCTAAGTGGTTAATGATGCTTAAAGTGCAACAATAAAAATGAAAAATAGTGCCGGGGGGGGGGGGGTCCCCTTAGTCTGCCTGTAAAGTGGCCCATCTGTAGCATGTATAGAACATGCTGCAGCACAAATGACATTTCTAAAGAAAAAAAAATGTAATGACATTTAAATTGCCAGCGATACATATTTAAAAACACTCCAAAAAAAATGGCATGGGGTAACCCCCAAAAGCCTGGCAGGCCAGAAAAGGGGGGGGGGGGTGAGCGAGCGGCTGGATACTTTGGAGCAGACGGGGCTCCATTGATGGGGACAAGGGTTTCTTCCCCACATCAATGAGCTGTGGTTGTGTGGGTCTGCTGGCAGAGGGCTCATCAGAATCTGGAAGCACCTTTTGAGAAGGGGGGGCCCCCATATCCCGCCCCTTCCATGTGAATACATAGTACCCCTACCCATTCCCCAAAAAGGAGTCAAAGTAATGAAAACACAGAGACAGTTTTTGACAATTTCTTTATTAAAAAAAGAAAAGAACAGTGTCTCCCAATGTAGATCCATCATCAATCACGACCACCGTCAACCTGAAAAAGAAAAAAAAATGGGTGAATGGGTAGGGGTCATACTCACCACATGGGGGGGGCAGGATCTGGGGGCTATTTTTAAATTTTGGCATCGGGTACCCCTTAGAAGGGCCTGGTATGGACTGGGGGGGGGGGGGGGCGCCATTTTTTATTTTCACTTTTTAATTTCCGGCAATGTTTCCAGCTGTTAGTGAGGAAGCCAATTGACAGCTCATCGGTTGTTAAGGATGCCGCGACCGGCTTCCAGGCCCGCTCCATAACAACCAGCTATTTTGCTGTGCCCTGATTGGGTAAAGCTTTGTCCAATCAGGGCTGAGAATGCACTGTGCAGCACACCCGCCAAACGCCCTTCGAATATGGGTGTTCGCCAAACGGGTAAACAAGCGATGATCAGGCCGAACTTTTGCTCAGCCTGAACCGTTCACCCAACTCTAAATTATTACTGCACACAGTGAAGGCTCATCTCAAAGTTGAGAAAAGATATACCTGTGCTCAGATCCCAATAGCTTGTGCATGTAATTGAACTACCAGGTGCTAAAGGGGTGTGACCATTACAAATACCAAATGGACCCTGGACCCTCTACCAGTGTATTTGTAGTTATCTGAAAGGTGGGGAACTGCCTTAATGTTATACTTTTCATATGACCATTGAGTGTGCTCTGCGCAAAAGTTACCCTCATGTATACAGGGCCATTGGCTTCTGCTGCTGTCAGTCAAATCCCATGAGGATTGAGCCAGAGGCAGGGATGAGCCATGCTGTGTGTGTCTATGGATGAAGGCTGCGAGGCTCAGGATTGAGCCCGCACATGTGTGTAGGTGGGGTGGGGTGCAGTGCAGTGCAGTGGGAATAACACACTCAGTCGAGGTACAATGAAAGAACTTACACTACATTCACACCTATGCATTTTTAGTGCGTTTTGAAGTTTGCAGAATGTAAGAGGTTGAATATAAATGTGAGAGAAGTGGGCTGTGGGCTTTGGGCAGTAGAGAAGGGAGGAGACTCTCTCGGCTCCTTCAGGCAGCCTGATAATCCTGAGGTTGTTTCGGTGATTCCAGTTTTCAACATCCTCCGCTCTCGCTTCCAGGAGTTTCACCTTGCTCTTTATGGTTTGTAGGTCGACATGATGCTCGTGCTGCATGTCCTCATGCTCAGACACCCTGCACCCCACCTCAGTGACCTACTCACTGAAGCGGTCCATGTTGCGGTGGATAAGGCCGACATCAGCCCGCATGGTGTTTATCTTCGCCGTGAGCATAGTTTGGCAGGTAACAATGGCCTGTATTAATGTGTCCATGCGTTCCTCCATAGTAGGAGCCGCAGCGCCAGCTTGATTCTCCGTTTGAGACTCCATGTCCTTGGTGGGTGTGCGGGAAGGCCCAGGTGCAGTAAGCTCAGCCCCCAGCCGCGGTGTTCCGTCTCTTCTGAGCAGAGTTTTTACCCCCTTTTTTCATCACCCAGAGATGGAGAGTGGCAGAAGGTTCGGTGGTTTGTGGGTCTACACCTGGATACAAGGCAGGATTTGGGCCGGGTGTAGGGAGCTTCTCTACAGCACGTCCGCTCCCAGAGCCATCTTGGGCACGACCCCTGCAGTTTGCAGAGTGGATTGGATGCACTATAGTCTATTTAACACTGTTTTTGGAAAGGGTCAGGGATTTTTTTTCCCGTAGAAGATTGCGCTTTCTGTGTAATAGACTTCAATGGAGCCACACCAAAAACGCAAGTGTTGCATCTTTGTTGCTTTTTTTATGCGTTTTGCGTTGTTGTTTTTTTTTTTTTCAATTTAACACACTGTGTATAGCTGGTTGCTATGGAGTGAGCCGGGAAGCCAGCCACTGCATCCTTAACAACCGAAGAGTCATCAGCTGTCAGCTGAATGTAAAAAAAATGAAATGCTGGGTCTGGAATGGACTTGGAGGGAAACCCCACCACTCCTATTTTTTTTTTTTTTAAATGGCGTGGGGTCCCTCCTAAAATCCAGGAAAAAAGTTCATATGACTGAAGGTGTGATTGCCATCATCCCTTATTGAATACTACAGTATATACCCTCTGTTATTGGGATTTTTAAGGCAACCAAAACACATTTTTTGTAAATATATAAAAAATTGTATTTTATTATTGTTTCTTAAATATTTTTTCTAGAACATTTACATAGACTTAAAAAAGAATCTTTCCATATAACCATACATCACATGAACAATAAAAATCATGGTAGTATTTCAGAGATGCAACAAGTAGCATTCCCCGACTGACCTGTGTTCAGTCCCAGAGGAAAAACAGTAGAGTAGTTTCCTAGAGTTGGGGATATCCAACGTGTTTCAAAATAAAAGTACAAATAATTTCTTCTTCAGGGATTTTTACCACTCTACAATACAGAACAACTTAATTTTAGAGTCAATACATTGTGTCTACATGCATCTGGCTTATTTTATACATTCAAGTAACACTTACATGATATATTATCTTTGGCAAGAGTGCTTTCATAGCTCAAGCCGTCCCAGTAGCATCGTTGTGGTCTATTATTCACGATACACAAAGACTGCTGCACCATGTTCAGAAAGCTGACACCATAGCTTAAAAAGGGGAAGATAGAGATTAGACATAACTTTTGGCCCATAACAGTAGCAACTGGTGGTCATTTTTTTTGGGGGTGGTGGCAAACAGTGCACCCAAAGCCACCCTGCCCGATCGGTCAGGTCACCAGCACACCCCCCCCCCCCTTCCCGGTCAGGTGGTTAGGAGCACAGCACTTACCCTATCTATGGCATTGCTTCCCTCCAGGAGGCGGGCGGCAGTTTCCCTTGGGTATCCTCCTTGGCATTATGGCGGCTTCTGCCATGCGTCTCCTGCCTCATCCTCCTAGGCCAATTAGAATGCTTCTCCTTTCAGCCAATTGGGAAACGGGTCTCAGACACTCTTCCTAATTGGCCAAGAGGAGAATCAGGAAGACGATCTTCACAAAAGCTATAACATTCTTGATCAATATTGTAGGCATTAGGCAGGGGCGTTGCTAGGGGGTGGCTATTGGGGCTACAGCCCAGAGTCTGGGGCCTATAGCCCCGAGTCTCTTACCGGGTGGGTGCAGTTCTGCAATTTGCAGGTATGTCTCGGTCCAGAATGCAGGAGGCAGGGGCAGACTGAGCCGTGGTAGCACGGGCTCCGGCTCGGCCCTCGCCTCCACCTGATGTATGGGGAGGCTCTCTGGGTACCCTGATGTATGGGGAGGAACTCTGGGGACCCTGATATATGGGGAGGTTCTCTGGGGACCCTGATGTATAGGGGGGTTCTCTGGGGACCCTGATGTAAGGTGGGGCTCTCTGTGGACCCTGATGTAAGGAAGAAGCTCTCTGTGGACCCTGATGTAAGGAAGAGGCTCTCTGGGGACCCTGATGTAAGGAAGGGCCTCTCTGGGGACCTTGATGTAAGGAAGGGCCTCTCTGGGGACCCTGTTGCAAGGAAGGGACTCTCTGGGGACCCATATGTAAGGAAGGGGCTCTCTAGGGACACTGATGTAAATTGGGGGGCTCTCTGGGGACCCTGATGTAAGGAAGGGGCTCTCTGGGGATGCTGGTGTAAGGAAGGGACTCTCTGGGGACCCAGGTGTAAGGAAGGGGCTCTCTGGGGACACTGTTGTAAATGGGGGGCTCTCTGGGGACCCTGATGTAAGGGGGACCCGCACTCAGAAATGTAACAATGTTTATATATATATATATATATATATATATATATATATACACACACACACACATGCAAACATGTGTATTATATACATGTGTATGCCCGCTCAAGCATATGACTCTACTTTGCTGCTATGGGCTCTAGCCCCAGATCTTTTGTAGACCTAGCAACGCCCCTGGCATTAGAATGATATCTAGCTTTCAGGCTCAGGAGGAAATTCCTGTGTCTCCAATATGGCCACCATCCGGTCTCCGGATGTTGTCATTGCGGAGACCGGAAATTACACAGTAACGCATGACGCGCAAGTGCAATATATGGTGACGCCAGAGATTGTGATAGACATGATTCTCTCCAGGCAAACATCTTTGGGAGAAGAGGTGCAATCTTGACACAGAGACTAAATGGTCACTGGTGGGACATAATAGAGGATCTTTGGGTACTCTCTTCGACTTGGTGACCTGACCCATATGTTGAATACTTCAACTTTAGATTAATCTGTAAGTAACCCTTTGATTATTTGAGACATATAAATAACTAGTCCCTGGGCAAATATCATTTTAAGTGGGAAAAGTTTTAAACTTTTTTTTGGTTTGAATAATATTTACCCTTTTGATATAAAATGAGGGGATAGTACTGATTATGGGCCACAATTTATGTCCAAACTCTATCTTCCCATTTTAAGCTATGGTGTCTGCTTTATGGACATGGTCCAGCGGTCTTTGTATATCATGAATAATAGACCACAACAATGCTAATGGGACAACTTAAGCTATGAAAGCCCTCTTGTTACTTGAATATATAAAATAAGCCTGATACATGTGGGCACAATGTATTGACTCTAAATTGAAGTTGTTCTATATTGCAGAGTGGTAAAAATCCCAGAAGAAGAAATTATTAGTATTTTTTTATTTTGAAACGGGTTGGAAATCCCCAACACTTGGAAACCATATACCTTTTTTCCTCGGTTATGGGACTGAACACAAATCAGTTGGGGAATACCACTTGTTGCATCTCTGAGATACTGCCATGATGTTTATTGCTCATGTGATGTATGGTTATATGGAAATATCTTTTTTTTAAGTCTATGAATATTTTCTAGAAAAAATATTTTTAAGAAACAATAATAAAATACAATTTTTTTAAATATTTACAAAAAATGTATTTTGGTTGCCTTAAAAATCCCAATAATATAGGATATATACTGATGTACCTCCCAAAATCCATACCAGACCCTTAACTTGAGCATGCAGCCCGGCAGGTCAGGAAAGGGAGGGGACAAGCGAGCAGCCCTCCTCCCCAACCATACCAGCCACATTCCCTCAACATGGGGGAGGGTGCTTTGGGTGGCTCCCCAAAATCACCTCTCCCCATGTTGATGGGGACAAGGGCCTCTTCCACACAACCCTGGGCTGTAGTTGTGGGGAGCTTATCGGAATCTGGAAGCCCCCTTTAACAAGGGGGTCCTTAGGTCCCCAAATCCCACCCCCACATGTGAATGAGTATCAGGGACATAGTACCCCTACTCATTCGCCAAAAAAGTGTAAAAGTGAATAGACAGTACAAGAGTTTTTGACAAGTCCTTCATTCAAAAATAAAAAAATGTCCCTGATGTAGATCCATCGTCAATCACGATGTCCGCCGCAACCCTTGGACTCCAAAAAAAAAAAAAAGCTCAGCTTGGTATAAATGCTCCCACAGTCTGTCTGCTCGGCCATTAACTATTTAAGAATTGTCATACGGTGAAGACCACCCGGCGACATCACCTGGTGGCACCGGCCCCCTGTGACGTATTTGACCGATGCATTCTGAACCGCCAATGTCACAGGGGAGCGGTGTCACCTGGTGATGTTGCGGGGTGGCCCTGCCCCTTTGCTATTTAAGAAATGTCACATGGCAGAGCAGGCAGATTGTTTGTCACGAGTGTTTGGGGTTTTTTTTTCCTTTTTTCGGGTCCAGCAGCGCAGCAGGCGGCATAATTGAGGTTGGATATTCATGGGTGGGCGGGATCTGGGGGCCCCCTTGTTAAAGGGGGCTTCTATATTCCCATAAGCTCCCCACCCGAAGACTCCCACAACCACAGCCCAGGGTTGTGGGGGAAGAGGCACTTGTCCCTATCAATATTATGACAAGGTGCTTTGGGGTAAGGGGGGCAGAGCCCCCCTTCTCCAAAGCGCCCCCCCATGTTGAGGACATGTGGCCTGGTATGGTTCAGGAGGGGGGCACATTCTAAACCCATTCCTTTCCTGACCCGCCGGCTGCATGCTCGGATAAGGGTCTGGAATGGATTTTGGGGGGACCCCACGCAAATTATTTAAAAAAAAATGAGTGTGGGGTTCCCCTCCAAATCCATACCAGACCCTAAGGGCCTGGCAGTTTTTGTTTCCTGATTTTTTTTTTTTTTTTTCGCCGGCAATTCTTTATTTTACATTCAGCTGTCAGTGGGGAACGACTCATTGGTTGTTATGGACGTGGCGATAGCGAGGTACCTGTCCCTACTCAACCAACTCGCAAATGTGCACCAAAACCCAAGAGCCAGGGCCTTAAAAAGGCTCTGCCTGACCCAAGATGGCAGCCAGGGTCACATGAAGCAGCAACATCCAATGGGATAGCTTTTCTAGTGGCCCAGGAACCCTGTTCATCCTGACTTTCTCTCCAATTGCAGTGCTGCTGTGGAAGACCACCACCTGCAATGGAGAATGTAGACTGCACCTGCCTACATGCGCCCCCAAAGGATGTGGCTTCCTGTGGTGGTGCACAGAGAAAAGGAGGAGCCAATAGCGCTGGTGGGGGATCTGACCTTTCTTGTGAGATGAAAAGAAAGCATAAACATCCTTATTTGTAATGTGTAAAATCTGAATTCTGTCAATCCACCATATAAAGGAGATGAAAAAAGGCAGACATGTCTGAAGTCCAGCCTGTGTGACAACCATGGTTCTGTCCAGAGATACTATCCCTTTGTTTGTACACTAATTTCTCCATTGTAAGTGTGTTATTTGCAGGATCAACAGGTACAAATAAAAAAAAAAAAATTTGGAAAAAAAACAGAAAACGAATGCAGCCACCATATTCTGGAATGAGCTGTGATACAGCTGTGATACAGCTGTGATTACAGCTGCACACATCTATTTATGCCTATGGGAGGCTGTATACAGCATTTGGGTTTTCTGGTGGGGAGGAAATGCTGGAATTTATGTTGAACAGGCTCAAATGTCCGTGTACAAGGGGCCCTATTGTTTATAACTGTGGGAGGAAGCCAGATCAATGGGAGCACACCAGGTGGAAAATCTACAAACTGCAATAAGACCAGATCCCAGCACACCACAGCATGACCACCATTTTTGTAGGCAGGAGCAGTCTATCTTCTCCACTGCAGTTGGCGCTCAAGCACAGTGGTGGTGCAGAAGGAGAGGAACATGGGTCCTCTATGGTTTCCTGGGTCACTGGGGCAGCGATCCAGCTGGATGCTGGCAGGCCATGCTGACAGCCCATGTGACAAGGCCATCTTGGGACAGGCAGAGTCTATTTAAGACCCTGGCTCCTAAATTTGGCACACATTTAGCATGTTGGTAGTATAGGGACAAGTCTCCTGTCTGTCAGGTACAGTAATAGTGACAGGGAAAGGTTTCAGGTGAGTAGGGAAAGTATAGGGGCCCACCACCCTTCCTGGAAATTTCCCTGCTTGGGCATGGACTGGCCAAGCCGCATTCCACCCCTCAAGGCAGGCTCTGTCAGTTTGGCTGAGATCTGCTCTGCTACAATCTGCTGTTTATCCATGAATGTTCCTGGTCAGGCTGCCTTCCTGTGGGGCTTGTTGTGGACTGTTATACTTTGACTACAATACAAGTTCTTTCTATTGCATTTGGACTGTGTGTGTCTGTGTTACTGCTTTTGCACCATGCTGTACCCAGCCACACTTGGCTGCAGTCGGTAGGATATGTCACTTCTCACAACAGATGCGGAAGGAGGAGCAGGCACCATCATGGCACCTCTAGGTTTGGCCCTGTCCCTGTTGCCTAAGTTTAATGGCTGCAATATGCCCTTGGTGGAGTGGGAGGAGAGGCTAGAGAGTGCTGATCACCTGTACCAGATTCCCGCCCAGCTGATCGTAGAGCTAACCATTAACTCCTTGGAGGATGACACCTGACATGCGGTGATGGTTCTGCTGGAAGAAGACCAGCCCACACTGGAGTAAATCATGACACACCTAGAGGGCCTGTTCAGAGAAAATGTGATGGTCCCAGAGCTGAGGCGCAGATTCTTTGAATGATGGCAATAGGAGGATGATAGTCTCACAAACTTTGCAGTGATGCCCCAGCACCTCTGAAAACATCTGCAATAGAAGGATGCGCATGGCTGTGCATTAATCGCAGACTTGGGTCACATACTGAATGGTCAGTTCGTGGCAGGACTGAAGGCAACCACAGTCAGGAGGGCCTTGCAGGAGTGAATTAGAGTACAAACCGCCACCTCTTTCCACGACATTGTGATAGACGCGGTTGCACAAGAAGAAGATGCGGAGGCAAGTGTGGAAGTGACCAAAAAGTATGATCCTCTGCATATGAAAGAAGAGGCCTTGGCCCCCTCACCTCTGTCCACTATACAAACAACACTAAGGGAACTCACCTTAGGCATGGCTTCCCTGAAACAACAGGTGTCCACACTCACACAGGGTTTGGCTTCCTGCCTCTAAGGGTGAGAATCTGCTATGGAGGGGCCCAGAGGAAAACCGTTAGTGTTGGCGGTGTGGTCGTTTTGGTCATGTAAGCAAGAACTGTTACAAGCCCAAAAGCACACACTGGCCACCATTAAACTAGCGGCTGCCGCACAAAGGGACCAGCTACATAAAGTCCCAGCCAACCACAGTCCATAGTTTACCCAAGCTCAGTAGTGACCGCTATTATCAATGGTCAATGGACTGGAGGTCCCATGCCTAATGGACACAGGGTCTGAAGTCACAGTCATGTAATATGACTTCTGTGTCCATCAGTTTGGGATGTAAGACCAGTTGGATCCTTCCTGGCTAACCCTTAAAGCAGCCAATAATCCTAATGGAAGGTGTCACCTGGATGAATATCCAGATTAACGAACAAGTGGTGGATCGGGTAGGAGTGGTGGTGACTCGTGGCCCAGTCAACTTTTCAGTACCCATTGTGTTTGGGCATGAATATGTTTAAAAAAAACTTGGACTTGTCCTGCTTGCTGGCCAAGTTTGAGCGTTTTGGCTAGCGGGCACAGGGCTGCAGCCTACAAGCTGTGTGGGTCACCTGCTGCAGGGCATCCGCTCTGCACAGAGCAGGTAAGTGTAACATGTTTGTTATTTTTAAACAAAAAAAATGAGACTTTAATATCACTTTAACCGGTTCCTGACCGTGTGCAGTATATTTACTGCTGCAGAGTGGTGCTGTCTCATGAATCGCCATATATAAGCGTCCCTGTCGCACTCTGCAGGAGTGTGCCCGCAGCTCGGGTGGGCCCGATGTCCGCCGGGGAGCCGCGATGACCTGCCAGAGAGAAAGAACAGGGTACCGCCGATGTAAACATGGCGTTTCCCCGCTCTGTCAGTGGGCATGTAAGAGATCCACTGATCCCTGTCACTGGGATCAGTTAGATCTCTTATGCCCATGGTAGCCCAGCCCCCAATTAGAACACACCTAGGGAACACAGTTAACCCTTAGATCTCCCCCTGCAGGTTAACTCCTTCACTGCCAATGACATTTATACAGTAATCAGTGGATATTTCAATTTCTGATTGCTGTAAAAATGTTATGGGTCCCAAAAAAAGTGCCAATATCAAAGTCCCGATAAAAATCGCAGATCACCGTCATTACCAGTAAAAAAAAAAAAAGTAAAATGCCAGAAATTAATTTTCATGGTTTGTAAAAGCGGCAACTTTTTGCGCAAACCAATCAATAAACGCAGATTGCGACTTTTTCTTTTTACCGAAAATATGAGGAAGAATATAAATTGGCCAAAAATGATCAATAAATTTATATATATATATATATATATATATGTTTTTTTTTTTTAGATATGTAGTTTAGCAAAAAGTAAGAAAATACTTGTTTTTTTGCAAAATTGTCGCTCTTTTTTTGTTTATAGTGGTAATCAGAAATGACACAGAGATGATCAAATGCCACCAAAAAAAGCTCTATTTGTGGGAAAAAAAGGACACAAATTTCGTTCGGGTACAATGTCACATGCCCGCGCAATTTTCAATTAAAACGCTGCAGTGCTGAATCGCAAAAAGGTCCTTCCGGGGGTGAAGTGGTGCTGCCTGTGGTTGGTGCCAAGTCGGCAAGTGACCATTCCATCCTGTCAAATCATAAAATGGCATTTAAAACAGAATATACACTGAATTACATTCACGGGACTCCTAGATAGGAATGTAACCTGTCATTAAAGACATCTGTGCTATAAAAAACATGATGATAAAAGAAATAGTTGCGCAAAGGCAAAAAGCAGCTAGCACACCACTAGACCAATAGTGCCAAAACAGTATATATAAACAAAGTGCTGCACTAGAAAATTATCAAATCGAAAAATTTAATAAAACAGTGCTAAATATCAATTAAAACAAGCTAAAATAAATAAATCCAATGAAGTGACAGTGCTAACTGAAATAGGAATATCCAATAAAGTGACAGTGCTAAAATCCGTGAAAAAAAGTGTTCAAATAGAGAGTCTCTGGTGAAAGTCCCAATGAAGTAACAAATCCAGAAAGAGATGACAATTGGTGTAAAAAAGTGCAGATAGTACTCCAATCCATGAGATTTGAAAGTATCACACAGCACAGGAAGAGAAACAATGGTAAGGATGGGTGCTTACCAGAGGATGTGGACTCACGTAGCTATACAGCTAGTGAATCAACCTGGCTTGTGTGGGGGTAACCCCAAAGGTAATCCAGCTCAGCAGGGTTCAGGTGACAGTGAAGTCAGCACGTCATCACTTTTCCGACTTCTGAAAATAATTTATTTAAAATAAAAGCTGTACACTTACAAGAAATGAGGTAAAAGCCAGCTCAACAGTCAAAAAGCAAAACGGATAAACCTGCAATGGTCACACGGTCCACACCCAACGCGTTTCGTCCCATAAGGCATCATTGGGGGCATGGGGACCGCATGCCACCATCGTAGTATTTATAGACATACCATCCTATGTACAGGAATCAAAAAAATGTGAAATTGGCAGCGATCAGGTGCTTCCGCCTCTCAGAACAAGATGGCGTCAGCGTGCGTTCCACTGTAAAAACATGATGATCTGGGTTTTCATTGGCTTACATTTGTTATCTTTCAGAAGGTTGAGGATGGAAATTAGTTACAAACAAATCCACCCAGCAGGAAGATTGTGTCCCATGAGTTAAACTGCTTGCCAACCACTTCACACAGATATACTGCTGCAGGGCAGTCGCTCTGCGCTGGATCACATATCTTATACATGATCAGCACTTCCGGGGAGGGAGCATGTGCACGTGCGTCCACCACCTTGGCTGTGATTTGTTACAGCACAAGTTGATCAGTGGGTCATGGCCAATGATTGATCACCAGGAGCCGCTGATCGGCTCCTTCATTCAGGGAAGGGAATTCTGTGTTGTAAACAGCACAGAGCTTTGAAAATCGACAGGCATTCTTGCTGTTTTTTTATTTCTTGCAAAGCAGGGAAAAAACAGCAAGATTGTTTAGTAAAAGTGGCACATAACACACATTACACATTGTTAAGCACACATTTATCCCTTAGACGTTAGCCCCTTCCCAGGCAGTATCATTAGTACAGTGACAGTGTATAGTATTAGCACTGGTCATTATATTGGTGTCAGCTAGTGTCAGATTGCCAGTCACACTTTCACAGCCCCACTATAAGTTGCTGATCATCACCATTACTAGTATAAAAAAAAATTAAAATTCCTATCCCTCGGCCAACCCACAGTGCTTCAGGGGCTGTGCCCTTCTTGGCTCAATGCCCTTTTGGAGGAGAATCTTTAACCTCATTGAGAAATTGACCAAGACCCAGGTTCCTAGGTCCCCTGAGATCGCCCTCCTTAACGCTCACATCCCGAACCTGTCCAAGCCCAACAAGAAATTGGTTCATTTCATCTTAACCGGAGCTAAACTCTCCATCGCTAAATCCTGGAAAAAACCAAAGGTGTCCTTTGCAGCAGCGATACAGAAAATCTCCTGTATTATGTCCCAGGAGAAGTTGGCCAGTATCCTCTCAGACACCATCAAAAAGTTTGAGGGTATTTGGGAACCCTGGGCCGAATACATAGGAGTCTCATTCATTCCAGGACCCAGCATACAACCAGATAGAACTACTGGAGACTGACTCAAGGTGCTTCCTCCACTCTTCCACCTCCTTCCCCCACCTCATCTCTTCCCCCTCATTTCTTTCTCAGTACATTAGACTTTTACTGGTTTGTGATTCTGTTGGTTTCTAATTATCTTGTTACCTTTATGAGTTTGACGCCCCTGGCCAGGGGACACTAACTTGCCCTACCTTTCCAGGGGCCTCCATTTGTGTCAGGAGGCATGCTATTATCTCAAAGGGCCTTAATTAAGTATAACCCCCTCTCCACGCACAGTGTGATCCCGTTATGGGGTGCCTGGAGGTTAGGGGTAAACCAGCATGCTATCATTGTTCCTTAGGCCATATGCCGCCGAGCGTCCCTAGGCCATAGAATATTGAGATACTCCTGGAATAAGTGTAGGGTCAGGTAATGATAACGGTATAATACTTATCTGTTTGTTACTCTGACTCTCACACTATTGTACTGTAACCTACTTGCTTTGTACTATCATAAAATAAAAATCTTTGAAAGTAAAAAAAATAAAAATTCCAGCATCTATACCAGACGCTATAACTTTCATGCAAACCAAATAATATACACGTATTGGGATTTTTTTTTTTTTTTACCAAAGACTTGTAGCAGAATACATTTTGGCTCAAATTCATGAAGAAATTCGATTTTTTACATTTTTCTTATCGGATATGCTTTATAGCATATTTTTTTATATATATATTTTTTACACATATAAAGGAATTTTTTTGCATACATTTTTATTTAGTTTGTATATGTTTTTGAATTTAATTCAAATATAGGATATTTTATTTTTATTTTGTATTTCCATTTTTATTTTTATTTTTAGTTTTGATTATTTGATTTGGGTTTGGTATTTTAATGTAATTTTTTGATGTAATTTTTTAAAAGTTTTTCAATGCTTTTTTGTAATGTTTATTTATATGGCATGGAGTCTGGCTTCTAGTTTGTATTCTCATGTGGGGTAGTTGGCGGCAATTTTTGTAATCCACCACTAGGGGCAGATGTGTTAACGTCTCTGATGCGGGGGAGGCTGCCTTTTTCAATTGGCCCATGTAGTTAGGATAGTATCCACATTGGTGTAATAGGTGGGAGTGGCGATCCTCCAGACGTTTAATAGAGGAATGGTGGGCATAGGAAATTGTCCGTGATGACGCTTGATTGAAAGTGAAACGCGTTGACGTCATTTCCGGCTCCCCGTATCCGCTGACGTCACATCCTGCCGGTGGTGGAACGCACGCCGCATGTTGGAGACCACGCCACGCATTACCCACATGAGTATATCCATGGGAGATTACAACTGACTTCCTGTAAGTGTGATCTTTGTTTTGCGCCTAATAAACCATTTAACGGTATTTCACTATGGAAGCCATTCTTTTCTTTTCTCACTTAACCATATGAGGATCATTGAGTCTCTGGAATTGAGTCCTGATTTAAGCGAGGGTCTCGTTACCATCACCCACACATCCATCTGACCAGCACCAGGACTTGGCTTTTTTGATCCCCAGACTGAAAAGCTGGGGGTCCATTTGTTCTGGTGAGTGGGGTCACAACGGGGGATTGTCACCGAGCACCACGATATATCTGTTGGCACTTGATTGAGCACGGAGCACTTTATCTCATTTATGGACTATTTGTTGTTTAAACAGTTTATTTAAAATTTGAGCATCACTGATTTGTTACTCACTTAATAAGTTGAAGGGTGATTAGCACTCATATATTTTGTATTTGGTATTATTATTTTTATTTAAAGGTGGCGCTGTGTATTATGTTTTTCACGATGCTTTATAGCAGAAAGCAACAAAAATATTGTTTTTTATTCATAATTTTCCATCCTTTTTTTATCACAAAAAATAAAAATCATGGTGGTGATCAAATACCGCTAAAAGAAATCTCTTTGTATGAAAAAAAATGATAAAAATGTCATTTACGTACAGTGTTGCGTGACCGCACAATTGCCAGTTAAAATAGCTCAGTGCCGAATAGCAAAAAAATGATCTGATCATGAAGGGTGTCAGGTTTAATTGGCAAATGGTCACATTTGACTGATGTGTACCTTAGAGGCTTGAGGTTTTTTACCTTCATGCATTTTATGCATGAAGGTAAAAAACCTTCTCTGGGCAGCAGGCCCCTAAAGCTTACCTGGAGTTCCGGTTCCAACTCTGCATGGAGTAGCAGCACTCCACGCTAGCTCCCGCTCCACAGCCACAAATCAGCCAGAAAACCCTGCCCAGATCACCCATCGGCTTGGACCACCGCTCGGACATCACCCGCAGCTCCCCCCCAGCACTAATGAATAGATTGTTTTGTAGAAAAGGGCGGTCCGCGAGCTCTGCCGGCCACGCCACAAATCGAGGCCGGGGATGTGGCCTACAATATGAAAGCTCCGGAGACGTCCGCAATGGAGGTGAGCAGCCAGATTACACCCCCCACATCACACAGCCCAGCGGAATCACACGACCGGATCGCCCAGTCGGTTGCAGCCACCCTGGCACCCATGATCACAGCCACTGTAGAAAGGGCTGTGAGCGCAGGGATGCTGCTTATTAAAAAGGAACTCAGCGAGCACAAGGCCCGCTTAAATGAGGCTGAGAGCAGGATCGCCAATTCAGAGGAGGAACTGTATCAGTTTCAAGGGGCAGAACAGGCCCAAATAAAAACCAATCAGTATGCTCTCCAAAAGCTAGATGACCTTGAAAATAGGTCGAAAAGGGGTAACCTACGCTTCATAGGGGTACCCGAGTCCCTCCAACAGACAGCCTCCAACAGACAGCCCTCATGGAGTTCTGCCCCAAGCATGTACCTGAAGCACTAGGTTTACCAAGGCCCTGTACGGTGGAAAGGGTTCACTGCATCGGTGTCCTGCAACCAACCCGCTCCACTCCCCAGACCATCATCGCCAAATATTTAAATGATGCTGACAAAGCCGACATAATGCAAAAATCTAGATCCCTAATCATAGACGGGGTCAAAATCCTCATTTTCGCAGATTATTCCCTTGAAGTGTCAAAAAAGAGGAAAGCGTTCCAACAAGTATGCTCAGTCCTTCACCCTCATCAAATGAAATTTACGCTCGCCTTTCCAGCCATACTGCGACTCAAATCTCCCAGTGGAGAACAACTTACCTTCCAAAAAGCGGAAAAGTATCTACGCTCCATTTCTGATGACCAGTTCTCCGCACAGCCTACCAAGGTTACCCCCATAAACAGGCCCCTTGACCAACGCAGTCCCAGGAAGTTTTCACCCAAGCGCCTCAAACCATCGGGAACCCAATACTCAGGAGAACCTCGCTGATGAACTTACCCCAGCACTGCAACCTTCGCTCTTATCACTTCACTTGCCTCCAGCAAGCTAAGCCATACTCGAATGACTACTCCTTCTTCACATCTAGCCCACATCGATCTCCTCACGCCACTCATATGAGGTATATTTCTTGGAATGTAAAGAATCTCAGATCCCCCGTTAAACAGATGAAAATCCTAAGACACCTAAAAACGGATATAGCTCTCCTACAGGGGACCCACCTGACACAACCAGATTTTCACCGTCTAAAAAGATGTGGGTGGGCTCAGTCTTAGGGTCGGACGCAGTCAATCGTAAGGCAAGGGTCATAATATTGATTCATAAAAATCTTCCTTATGAACTCATTTCAGAAAGCTCAGACATTCGGGGTCGTCTTTTGACAATCCATATTCATCTGTTCATTAAGGATCTTGAACGTTTATGCTCCTAACAATCCCAGGACCTCCTTCTTCACAGACCTGACTTCTAACTTAATGAAAGAACCCCATATCCCCCATGCAGTAGGTGGAGACTTTAATTCTACTTTACATGTAGCAGATGACAGATCCCGTCCCCTGAAAGCACATCGCAATTCCCACGAACCGCAACCCTCACTCTTAGCGTCCACCATGGACTCCCTGCACATGACTGATCCCTGGAGACTTCTACATTCCTTGGACAAAGAATTTACCTTCTACTCCAACCCCCAAAACGTTTTCACAAGGATAGACTACTTCTTTTGCACAGACACCCTAATTCCACTGGTCTCAGACGCTGAGATGCATGAGATTGGAATCTCTGATCATGCCCCTGTTTCACTCTCATTGCACGAATCCCTGTCACAACGAAATTGTAATATTTGGCGCTTCCCACAATACTTATACAACAACGCATACTTCCAGCAATATATGCACACAGCTTGGACAGAATACTCTGCAGCCAATTCCTCTAACTTAGACAACCCAAATCTATTCTGGGACGCTGGGAAGGCCTTCATCAGAGGTAAAATAATTTCCTACGCAGCTACCTTTAAAAAACACTCCCTGTACAAGTTTAAAATGGTCAGCTCTCGACTTAAACTAGCCCAGAGAAATGTATCCACTACTGACTCACCCCACATCCGGGAGGAATGGAAAGCGGCCAAGTCTGACTTCGATTCTTGAGCGGAATCGCTAGAAATGTCTAAAAGGTCCCAACTTGAGGCTCAGTTCTACAGATATGGTAACAAATCTGGCAAATTATTTGCCAGATTGACCAGAGGCCTTTACTCCCCTACACACATCACTGCACTTAGAAACCCGCAGGGTGTCCTTAAGAAAACTTCCCAGGAAGTAAACCAAGTCATGACGAGCTTCTACAAACACTTGTATGCTCCTGACTCAACAGACGATGCACTAGCTCAGCATTTCCTCGACAAAAAACACCCCCTCAATTTCTCCGTCAGACCTTGAACCACTTAATGCCCCCATCTCCAGCTCCAAGATTTTATCTGTCATTAAGCACCTAGCTCCCAATAAAGCCTCAGGCCCTGACGGGTTCACGGGAGAATTTTACAAAACCCTATCCACAACATTGGTACCCACTCTCATAGAGGTCTATACAGGCATCTGGAGGGGAGGCACATACCTTCCCCTCTGGCAACCAAGCGCTTATAAAACTATTGTCCAAAAAAGGGAAAGATCCCCTAGAGCCCGGGTCATATCGACCCATCTCACTTCTAAATTTAGACGTAAAGATTTTGTCCAAAATAATAGCTACCAGACTGGCCTCTATCCTCCCTTCCTTGATACACCCAGCACAATCTGGTTTTGTTAAGGGCAGGACAGCTGCCTCGAACATTCGTAAGGTCCCTATGATTTTAAACCATGCAGATAAACACAGAGGGGGGGACTTTGCCATCATCACCCTGGACGCGGAGCAAGCTTTTGACAACGTGAGTTTTCAGTGGCTCTCTCGGGTCTTGGGACGAATGGGCTTTTCAGGCCTGTTTGTCCATTTGATCCAGGCTATGTACTCGGCTCCCGCGGCCAGGTTGGTGGTGGCGGGTCTTCTCTCAGAGTTCAAGGGTGCCCCTTGTCTCCCCACTTATTTAATTTAGCGATCCAACCACTGTCCAGATTTCTTAACACTATGGACCCACTACATGGAATCAAAATTGAGAATCACGAATTGCGCTCGGCATTCTTTGCTGATGATGTACTCATATTCTCGGCAGACCCCTCGAAAGACATGCCCACTATCACGCAAATCTTCAATGACTTCAAACTCTTCTCCGGGCTGCGCATCAACTACAGTAAAATTGAAGTACTCCCCATAGGCCCTAGCTCCCATAGATACTGGGCGCCACAGTCTCTATTTCCATTAGCCAAATCTCACATCACCTATTTAGGCATCAAAATCTGTAACACTTCCTCCTCTCTATACTCTCTAAACTTTCCTCCTTTATTTGCCAAGATTTCCTAAGAGTTGGAGAACTGGATGAACCTGCCTCTATCGTTACTGGGGAGATGTCATCTTTTTAAAATGGTCAGTTTTGCGCGCCTATTGTATCCCCTGCAAACAATCCCACTGTTGCTTAAACATAAAGATGTTCAAAATCGAAATAAACTGATAACTAAATGTATCTGGCAGCTAAGGAGACCCCGCATTGCATTGTCCAAGCTACATCTCCCCAGGGGCGAGGGTGGCATCTGCTTACCAAATGTTAGACTGTATAATTTAGCATGCTTGCTACGCATTGGGTTGGACTGGTCTGATGGTGCATCCAGATATGCCAATTTTGAACTAGAAGAGGCGATATCCAGTCCCTTTTCCTTAAGGGCCCTCCTTCACGCACCCTGGAAGTCACTAACTCCCGATCTCCAAAATAACCCACTTCTTTGAGACACAGCCATAGCCTGGAGAACCCAAATTTCCCTCCAGGCACCCTTCACCAAACTTTCATAAAATGGCAGGAAAGAGGCCTCATCAACTTGTCATCACTCTGCGATCCAGGCACTGGCCAACTGAAGCCTTTTTCCACTATAGCGAGAGAATTCTCCTTGCCACAAAACCATATTTTTAACTATTGGCAGTGCGCACATCATATACGCACGTTGTGCAAGGACAGCTCCAAGAGATTCCAATCCTCTCTCATTGACCCTCTCCTGGACTCAGACTCCTACAATATTTCGGTCATTTACAAACCCCTTCTTGCCAGAGTTACTCCCCCTTTCTCCCCATTGTCAGCCAAAAACTGGGGAAAAGATTTTCAAGATCTCATTTCTTTGGACAAAATCCTACAGGGATACCGCAAAACACTAAAATTAATACCCTGCGAGCAATGGAGGGAGACACAATTGAAAATAATACACCGGGCCTACATCCGTTTCTCTGGGACAAACAATCTGCTACATCTATGCACTGCCCCCATTGCAAACAACCTAGACAGTCTTTGACCCACCGCTGCTGGTCAAGTCCCTTTATTTCCACTTTCTGGGACAAAACTATTGAATTCATTTGCAACATCACTCTACTACAAATCCCAAAGGATCCATTTCTTCTAATCTTTGGTTACTGGGATAAGCAGTTATCGACCTTGTCCTCTGACCCCACACACAAAGACTGGATCCTTCTTTGCTTTTTCACTGCAAGGAGAACTATCCTTAAGAATTGGACATCTACCTCCCAGTCCAACCACGTCTCAGGTGAAACAAGAGCTGATACTCCAACTACACAAGGAAAGGATTACAACAGACTTTAACCTCCCACCTATTGCACAACGTTTCAACAATCGATGGAAAGCCTTTGCGGATTACATCTGGTCCCCGTCCAGCACAAACTATACCTCCAACACATTCCTGTACTCCCGTGATCCTCTGACTTCTCTGGACTAGTCCTTGAGTATCTCTGGGTTGCAAATTTGGACATAATTCTGTGCAGGCCCCTCCCCCCCCTTCTTCTTTATGTATTTTCCTTATCTTCCTCCTCATCTTCTCTACCCCCCCCCCCACCCCCTCTATTTTCGACAGGATAGTCACCCAGTTCTCCAAATACTTAGCTTTTGCATAAGTGATGCAATAACATTCCTAATGTGTTTATTCTTGGCATATGTTCAGCCTTTTTACACTATTTTGTAACCAGGACTGCAAGGAGTTCATGGAAGTTTATCAAATTATTAACTTGAGATGCATCGATTTATCCTGCACTGTCTAAACTCTCAATAAAATCATATTAAAAAAAAAAAAAAGCTTACCTGAGCCCCATTGTGATCCAGCGATGTGAACGAGAACCTCGGCTCTTCAGCGACTCTCCCTCCTTATTAATGAGGAGAGAGGTGGTGGGGCCAAGCTAGGAGCATGCCTGCTCGGGTGCCCCCATTGCAAGCTACTTGCTATGGGGGCACTTGGCAGGAGGGAGTGGCCAGGAACGCTGGCGGGGACCCGAGAAGAGGAGGATCAGGGCTGCTCTGTCCAAAACCACTGCACAGAGCGGGCAAGTATAACATGTTTGTTATTTTTAAGAAAAGAAAGCCTTTAATATCACTTTTATCAATTTTAATGCAGGAATTAGTCTGAGTAATGGGGAGAGGTGGAGAATCATACGGACCTTCACGTTGAGGGCACTGAAGAGTTTTGGGTTTGGAAATAAGAACATCGAAGGGAAGATACAAGAGGAAGCACAATGTTTGGTGGAAGAATTCAGTAAGTTTCAAGGTTAGTACAGAATAATTAATTAAAAGAAATCAAAATTAATTAATGTATTAATAATTTTACTATATGTTTATGTCAGAGAAAAGAAGGAACCTAATGTTTGTTTTTTTTCAATACCATGTTCTGTCCCCCAGGGGAGCTAGGCACGTGGTAAGACAGGATGCTGCCCCTCTGTCTCCATATGAATGCCCAACAACTTAACTAGCAAAGAGACTTTTCTCTGGCTCTAAGCACTTAACAAGACAAGTAGGGAGAAGAGTGGGACAAAGTACTACATTTACTTTGTTACTTTGTACCCTGGGGGGGGGGGGGGCAGAACACTGTAAAAAAAAAAGACTTCTTGACAGAAGAGGGAGCATCTGAGTGTAGTGGTTATCAAAAACATTTATTTAACCACTTCAATACTATGCACTTAGAACACTTTACTACCAGACCAATTTTCAGTTTTCAGTGCTGTTGCACTTTGAATGACAATTGTGCGGTCGTGCGACGCTGTACCCAAACAGATTTTTTATAATTTTGTTGCCACAAATAGAGCTTTCTTTTGGTGGTATTTGATCACCACTGCGGTTTTTATTTTTTGCGCTACAAATAAAAAAAGACCCAAAATTTAGACAAAAAAAAAAAAATTCTCTATTTTTGTCACAAAACTTTGTAAATAAGTACATTTTCTCCATCACTGGTGGGCACTGATGAGGCTACACTGATGGGCACTGATGTGGCAGTACTGATTGGCACTGATGAGGCGGCACTGATGAGGTGGCACTGATGATGAGACACTTATATGCAGCGATGATGAGCACTGTTAGGCGGCACTGATAAGCAGCACTGACGGGTACTGAGAGGTGGTACTGATATACAGCACTGATGGGCACTGATATGCAGCACTGACGGACACTGCTAAGTGGCACTGATGGGCACTCATAGACAGCACTGACTGGCACTCATAGGCAAAACTGGGCACTGATAGGTGGCACTGATGGGCACTGATAGGTGGGCACTGGTAGGTGGCAATGGTGGGCACTGATATGTGGCACTGGTATGCACTGATAGGGGCACTGATAGGGGCACTGGTGGACACTGGTGGGCATATACACTGATAGGGTCTCATTCCCTGGTGGTCTAGGGTGGCATCTGAAGGTGGCACTGAGTGCCATCCACACTGAGCATTATGTCACTTACCTGGTGGTCTAGGGGGTTCTCCCTGGTGGTCCAGATTGGCTCCCTGGTGGTCCCTGGTCGGCTCCCTGGTGGTCCTGGGTGGGCACATCCCTGGTGGTCCCTGGGCAGGCTCCCTGGTGGTCTAGGGTGGCGATCCGAGGGAGGGCTGTGCTGATAAATCATCATCACAAACCCTCCCTGTCAGGAGAGCAGCCGATCGGCTCTCCACTCCTCAGGTCTGCAGACCTGAGTACAGGAAAGCCGATAAACGGCTTTCCTGTATTACACTGTGACCAGCCGTGATTGGTCACGGCTGGTCACATGGTAAAGGGCTTCGGATCGAAGCGCTTTACCGAGATCGGTATTGCGGGGGGTCAGACTGACCTCCCACACCACCAATCGCCACGATGTGCGC
>BLSH010479164.1:343562-357992 GCA_018402905.1 Glandirana rugosa | reverse complement strand
ATCTGGGACCCTGTATGTGCAATACTCTGCATGGAGCTTCATACGATATATACTATGTGCAATACTCTGCATGGAGTTTCCTATGATATATACTATGTGCAATACTCTGCATTGAGCTGCCTATGACTTGTACTAGTATGTGCAATACTCTGCATGGAGCTTCCTATGATATATACTATGTGCAATACTCTGCATGAAGCTTCCTATGATATATACTATGTGCAATACTCTGCATTGAGCTGCCTATGACACGTACTAGTATGTGCAATACTCTGCATGGAGCTTCCTATGATATATACTATGTGCAATAATCTGCATTGAGCTGCCTATGATCTATACTATGTGCAATACTCTGCATGGAGCTTCCTATGATATGCTATGTGCAATACTCTGCATTGAGCTGCCTATGATATATACTATGTGCAATACTCTGCATGGAGCTTCTTATAATATATACTATGTGCAATACCCTGCATTGAGCTGCCTATAACATGTACTAGTATGTGCATGGAGCTTCCTATGACATGTACTATGTGCAATATTCTGCATGGAGCTGCCTATGACATGTAATATGTGCAATACTCTGCATGGAGCATGAACCGCCGCAAACCCCTACCTGGTGACTGTATACACTATCTGGGACCGTATATACCCCTACCTGGTGACTGTATACCCCTATCTGGGACCCTGTATACCCCTATCTGGTGACTGTATACCCTATCTGGGGCTCTGTATACCCTATCTGGGGTTCTGTATACTGCTATATGGTGACTCTGTATACTGCTATCTGGGGCTCTGTAAACTGCTATATGGTGACTTTGTATACTGCTATATGGGGCTCTGTATACTGCTATCTGGTGCTCTGTATACTCCTAACTGGTGATGCTGTATACCACTATCTGGTGATGCTGGGCTGTATACTCCTGACACAAGGAAGCTGGAAACTATAAGGGGTGGGGCTTATGAGAAGTGGGAGGGGTAAAAAAGGAAGGGCGGGGTTCCAGCACCTACCTGGTGACTGTATACACTATCTGGGACCGTATATACCCCTACCTGGTGACTGTATACCCTATCTGTGGCTCTGTATACTGCTATATGGGGGCTCTGTATACTGCTATATGGTGACTCTGTATGCTGCTATATGGTGACTCTGTATGCTGCTATATGGTGACTCTGTATACTGCTATATGGTGACTCTGTATGCTGCTATATGGTGACTTTGTATGCTGCTATATGGTGACTCTGTGTACTGCTATATGGTGACTTTGTATGCTGCTATATGGTGACTCTGTGTACTGCTATATGGTGACTCTGTATGCTGCTATATGGTGACTCTGTATACTGCTATATGGTGACTCTGTATGTTGCTATATGGTGACTCTGTATGCTGCTATATGGTGACTCTGTATACTGCTATATGGTGACTCTGTATGTTGCTATATGGTGACTCTGTATACTGCTATATGGTGACTCTGTATACTGCTATATGGTGACTCTGTATACTCCTATCTGGGGCTCTGTATATTATGTGAAGTGGGAGGGGTCAAAAAGGAAGGGTGGAGTCTGGTGCCTACCTGGTGACTGTATACACTATCTGGGACCGTATATACCCCTACCTGGTGACTGTATACCCCTATCTGGGACCCTGTATACCCCTATCTGGTGACTGTATACCCTATCTGTGGCTCTGTAAACCCATACATCATCCGCCTTACACAGCCACATACAGCCAGATAAAACTACCATGACCAGCATTCAGCTCAGTACAAATTGGAGAAAATCCTCATGGGGCAGTAATGATAGTGGTGGTAGGTAATTGGATTATCTGGGAGCAATGGTGTCATAAATGGGGGGATGCTGTGGATGCACAGTTCAGGAGGAACTCATGTAGATGAGCACATAATAAAACTGGAAGAGGAATTTGCGCATTGGCCAATAATTGCTGACAAGTCACTACAGTCTATTCAAAGCAGCAGATAAACACTGGGTCCAGTGTAGTCCAGATCAGCAATAGCAAGGTAGAGTCAGTCAGACAATAATGGCAAATTAAGGTGTGCACATGAATATCCAGGTAAGAACAACAGTGGTACAGTCTGACAGTTACCGGTGTATCGAGGCCAAAAGCAAGATGGACCATCGGTTTCAATACTCCAGCCGTATCGGCTGCTGAATGCTGTGAGAAACCATCCACACAGTTAGCAACAGTAACAATGTCACTGATAGATCTCAATGTACACCAGCTCGCAAATGGCTCGGATGGTGGGACGAGGTGCCTCACGTAGCTGGATACTTCTCTTCACTGGGCTCACTCAAAGCAATGGTTACCTCCGCATCGGCAGTGGTATCACTTCAGCTCCGGCTCATCCACAGAGCAGTAACAGAGCGGTGATAGAGCACCCACAAGGCGGGGGGCAGGGCCGGGCACGTCATTAGGGCCGTCAGGTGACGTAATGCCGTTTCATCCGTCCAATCACAGACTTCCTCGGAGCTAAGGGAGGGGCTGGAGCAAGTCAGATTAAAAAGTCAGTCTTAAGTTGTAATAACAATAGCTGGCCATTAGATGTCATACTCATTGCCCATTCCGACGTTCACCACTAATTCCAACACACACAACACTAAATGATTGCGGCTGTGTAAGGCGGATGATGTATGGGTTTAGGATGCGTCTAGGCTGAATTTTTGACAACATTATAATTTTTATTCCATTTGCTCCAGTGGTTGTATATTTTTCATTAATATGATTAATAAAAGTTATGTTTTATGAACTTTTGGCTCCTTGAGATAAGTGCCTTGGTGATCTTTAATCACCCCTTTTTTCTTTTTCTTTGTATACTGCTATCTGGGGCTCTGTATACTGCTATATGGTGACTCTGTATACGGCTATATGGTGACTCTGTATACGGCTATATGGTGACTCTGTATGCTGCTATATGGTGACTCTGTATACGGCTATATGTTGACTCTGTATACGGCTATATGTTGACTCTGTATACTCCTATCTGGTGCTTTGTATACTGCTATCTGGGACTCTGTATACTGCTATCTGGTGACTTTGTATGCTGCTATATGGTGACTCTGTATACTGTTATATGGTGACTCTGTATACTGCTATATGGTGACTCTGTATACTGCTATCTGGGGCTTTGTATACTGCTATCTGGGGCTCTGTATACTGCTATATGGTGACTCTGTATACTGCTATCTGGGGCTCTGTATACTGCTATATGGTGACTTTGTATGCTGCTATATGGTGACTCTGTATACTGCGATATGATGACTCTGTATACTGCTATATGGTGACTCTGTATACTGCTATCTGGGGCTTTGTATACTGCTATCTGGGGCTCTGTATACTGCTATATGGTGACTCTGTATACTGCTATCTGGGGCTCTGTATACTGCTATATGGTGACTTTGTATGCTGCTATATGGTGACTCTGTATACTGCTATCTGTTGTTTTGTATACTGCTATCTGGGGCTCTGTATACTGCTATCTGGGGCTCTGTATACTGCTATATGGTGACTCTGTATACTGCTATCTGGGGCTCTGTATACTGCTATGTGGTGACTCTGTATACTGCTATCTGGTGCTCTGTATACTGCTATATGGTGACTCTGTATACTGCTATCTGGTGCTCTGTATACTCCTAACTGGTGATGCTGTATACCACTATCTGGTGATGCTGGGCTGTATACTCCTGACACAAGGGGTAGAAACTATAAGGGGTGGGGCTTATGAGACGTGGGAGGGGTCAAAAAAGGAAGGGCGGGGTCTGGCGCCTACCTGGTGACTGTATACACTATCTGGGACCGTATATACCCCTACCTGGTGACTGTATACCCTATCTGGGACCCTGTATACCCTATCTAGTGACTGTGTACCCCTATCTGGGACCCTGTATACCCCTATCTGTGGCTCTGTATACCCTATCTGTGGCTCTGTATACCGCTATCTGAGGCTCTGTATACTGCTATATGGTGATGCTATATACTGCTATCTGGGGCTCTGTTTACTGCTATATGGTGACTCTGTATGCTGCTATATGGTGCCTTTGAATGCTGCTATAAGGTAACTCTGTATACTGCTATATGGTGACTCTGTATACTCCTATCTGGGGCTCTGTATACTGCTATCTGGTGCTTTGTATACTGCTATCTGGGGGTCTGTATACTGCTATATGGTGACTCTGTATACTGCTATATGGTGACTCTGTATACTGCTATCTGGGGCTCTGTATACTGCTATCTGCTGCTCTGTATACTCCTAACTGGTGATGCTGTATACCACTATCTGGTGATGCTGGGCTGTATACTCCTGACACAAGGGGTGGAAACTAAGGGGCGGGGCTTATGAGAAGTGGGATGGGTCAAAAAGGAAGGGCGGGGTCTGGTGCCAACCTGGTGACTGTATACACTATCTGGGACTGTATATACCCCTACCTGGTGACTGTATACCCTATCTGGGACCCTGTATACCCTATCTAGTGACTGTATACCCCTATCTGGGACCCTTTATACCCCTATCTGGTGACTGTATACCCTATCTGGGGCTACCTGGTGACTGTATACCCTATCTGGGTATACATCCTAAGATTTTACCAGCCACCACTGATGGGGGAGCTCATGTCCACAATGGGGGTGGTAGTGACACAGCCAGAAATGATCCACAATGGCTCAAATGTGAAATGGTCCAGAAGAATTTAGACAGAATAAAGGTAGATAAAGCACCTGGACCAGATGACATTTATCCACGGATCCTAAAGGAATTAAGCACTGTCAATTCAAAGCCATTGTATCTAATTTTTAGGGACTCCTTAACCACTTCAGCTCCGGAACCATTTCCCACTGTAGGACCAGAGTACCTTTTGCGATTCGGCACTGCGTCACTTTAACTGACAATTGCGTGGACATGCGTTGTTGTACCTAAAGAAAATTTGCGTCCTTTTTTTCCCACAAAGTGCTTTCTTTTGGTGGTATTTGATCACCCCAAATTTCTTACTTTTTGCTAAAATACAAATCCAAAAAAAATATAAAAAAAACATTTTTTTCCCTCGGTTTTGGCCGATTTTATATTCTTCCTCATATTTTTGGTAAAAAAAAAAATCGCAGTTGGCGTTTGTTGATTGGTTTGCGCAAAAGTTGCTGCGTTTACGGATGATAAGAATTAATTTCTGGGGTTTTTCTTTTTTCTTTTTCAATGGTAATGGCGGTGATCTGCGATTTTTAGCAGTACTGCTATATTTAGGCGGACATGTCGGACCATTTTGACACTTTTTTGGGACCATTGGCATTTATACAGCAATCAGTGCTATAAAAATGCACAGATTATTGTGTAAATGCCATTGACAGTAAAGGGGTTAACCTGGAGGGGGCGCTCTAAGGATTAACTGTGTTCCCTGGGCGTGTTCTAACTGTATGTGGGCTGGCTTGGGGAAGGGAGTGATCACGGCTTCCATATACAGGAAGCCTGTGATCATAGCCCTTCCCCCTCTAACGGAACGGAGATCCGTGTTTACTTACACAGACCTCTGTTCTTTCACTGTGGGGGGGGTCATCATGGGTAGCCAGCGGCGATCAAGTCCGCCCTACCCGCTCACTGGCCCCCCCGAGCACAGTGAGCGTGCGAGCGTGCCTCCGGCGGCGCGCGCTCACAGTTCAGGATACCGCAGCCGCCGTCATATGATGGCGGTTTGCGATATCGAGCCACTTTGTCGCCGTCAGACGCCGGTCGGCAGTCGGCAAGTGGTTAATGACTGGAATAGTACCACTGGATTGGCATAGGGCCAATGTGGTGCCCATATTTAAAGAGGGATCAAAGTCTTTACCAAGTAACAGTAGACCTGTTAGTTTAACTTCTATAGCTCAGAAGATATTGGAGAGTTTAATAAAAGACCACATAGATGAGTTCTTGTTGGAAAAAATGTTTTAAGCAACAGACTGCATGGATTCGTGAAAGACAGAAGTTGTCAAACCTGATTTCTTTTTATGAGGAGGTAAGTAAAACCTTGGACAGAGGGGTGGATGTGTAAGGTAAAGTCTACAGGCTTGGAAAGATCAGTTTGTAAATGGATAAAAAACTGGCTAAAAGACCGAATTCAGAGAGTAGTGGTTAATGATTCTTATTCTGAATGGTCTAAGGTTATCAGTAGTGTACCCCAAGGTTGAGACCCTTACTTTTCAATATATTTATAAATGATATAGGGTCTGGGATTAAAAGTTCAATTTTAGTGTTTGCAGATGACACCAAGCTATGAAGTGGAATAACCTCCTTACAAGATGTCTCCAACTTACAAGCTGACCTCAATGCACTATTTGGGCGACTATGTGGCAAATGAGGTTTAATATTGATAAATGTAAAGTTATGCATTTGGGGGCTATGAATATGCAAGCATCGTACATACTAGGGGGAGTACAACTGGGGGAATCCATAGTCGAGAAGGATCTGGGGGTTTTGGTAGATCATAAGCTTAATAATGGCATGCAATGACAAGCTGCGGTTTCCAAAGCAAGCAAAATCCTCTCTTGTATTACGAGAGATAATTTTGCCCCTGTACAAATCATTAGTAAGACCTCATCTGGAATATGCAGTTCAGTTTTGGGCACCAATTCTCAAAAAGGATATCAGGGAACTGGAGAAAGTGCAGAGCAGGGCAAACAAACTAATAAGAGGCATGGAGGAGCTCAGCTATGAGGAAAGATTTGAGGAACTGAATTCATTCTCTCTTGAGAAGAGGAGATTAAGGGGGGATATGATCAACATGTACAAATACATAAGTGATCCATATAGTGAACTTGGTGTGGAGTTATTCACTTTAAGGTCATCACAAAGTACAAGGGAGCACTCTTTACGTCTAGAGGAAAAAAGATTCCATCTCCAAATACAGAAAGGTTTCTTCACAGTAAGAGCTGTGAAAATGTGGAATAGACTCTCTCCAGAGGTGGTTTTGGCCAGCACAGTAGATCGCTTTAAAAAAGGCCTGGATTTCTTTCCTTAATGTAAATAAAATAACTAGGTACTAACATTTTTAGGTAAAGTTGATCCAGGATGAATCCGATTGCCTCTTGGGGGATCAGGAAGGAATTTTTACCCCCGCTACAGCAAATTGGATCATGCTTTGCTGGGGTTTTTTGCCTTCCTCTGGATCAACTGTGGGTGAAGGATTGTATATGGGATTGTATGGTTATATATAATTTTTTTTTTTTTGTTTTAACTAGATGGACTTGTCTCTTTTTTCAACCTGACTAACTATGTAACTATGCAAACAGAGTCAGAATTTAAAAAAAAAAACTGCTCGTATTTCGAAATGCTCTTTACCGCATTACTCGTAATCTGAGGTTTTAGTGTACTCTGAACTGTATTCTATACACTATACGGACTGCACTATATACTCTGAACTGTATTATACTATGCGGACTGCACTATATACTCTGAACTGTATTATATATACTACACTAGTGTCTTGCCCGGGGAAATAACCAATTATTGCATAGAGGTTAGGGTCAGGATGCAAGTGGTAGGATTAATAAACTCTGATTTAGCAAGAATTTCAGAATCTTGGGAATCAAATAGCTGGAGAGTGCATTAGCTCTAGAGTTGACAGACCCAGGCATGAGGATGATCACAAAGTTGAACAAAGGAACAACAACAACCTTTTGAACAAGGAACAACAACAACCTTGCCTGGGATTCAGGTGACAAGCAATTAGCAAATACCGTGTGAAATGTTGGAAGATACTGCTACTCCTCAAGAGGCAGTTTGACAGCAAGCAAATCACAATCCCTGATAGAATAATTCTTTGGTAGAAAGAATGTTTTAGAGAAGGTGCAGAAGCTGCTGGGGGACTGAAAGGGACACATTAAATCACTGTAAGGCCCCCGTGTGGACCAAACCAATGTTGGATGGTGTAGCTGGAGACACAAGTTGAAGGTCCCAAAATTCTAAGAATGTTCAGATGCAAAAGTTAAAAACTGGATAGCATACTGTCCCACTATGAATTACCTTTGCGGAGCATAGGAGAGCACGTTCCACAGAGCAGGCTCATCAAAGAATCAAAGATTCTATAAAAGAGAGCAGCAGTGTTGTTGGTCACAAGATTGGCTTTTTCCCAGAGGGAAACTAGTAGAGAAATTCTGTGAGTGTAGCTCATAGTTATAATTACACTGCTTTGCAAACCTGCAGCAACAAAGAGACCACTTATCACATCATGGGACAACCAAGGTGCACACAAGACAGCAAAGGATGAGGCCAAGTGATAACTTTCTAGGCTCCTGGGATGCAGAAGACAACTGAAACTGCAAACAGGCATATGGAACTATCTGCAGAACTTGAAAATGTTAGTCCTGCTATAGTACCAGCTGTCTACCCCATAAAGCAAATATCTAGAATATGATAAAAAGTATAAAATTAATAAAATAAAACCTTTTACCTCAGTCACAGCTTATGACAGCTCAGGGAATCACCTTTGCTGTCACCATCCTCAATGTTGCCTTCAGCGAAACCTGGGTGCCTAAAATTCTACTAGAATGCACTCCTAAAATGGGCTGGTGTGCATCATATTCTCACAGGATTGCATTAGGTGGGGGGGAATCTACCCGTGAAACTATCAGTTTCAGGGTTGATTTAAACATATACATTTGTCTGGTAGCTGTATGTTACAACATGATTTCTTAACTTACTCAAGCTTGTTTAGTTCTAAATCATGATCTGGAAGAAGGAAAAACAAACAACTCCCTCCCATTCATGCTATATCACAAGTAAAGGTATAACCAATTAAACAAGGTTATCAAATATGTCTTGCATCTGAGAGTGGTTGGCACGGGACAAGGAGGGTCTTGCTTCTACCATAGAAAAGAAATGAACTGTAACATTTCCCATCTTTCTGCAGGAAAAGGATAACCCCAACACCGAATTTAATATACAAAATCTCCTAGTTACCACCCATAACTTATTCCAAGCAGGAATTGAGACTGTGAGTACCACCCTACGGTATAGCCTTCTCATCATCTTGAAGTACCCAGAGATACAAGGTGACTGCAAGGAATGAAAAACACTATAAACTAAATGAAAAATGTTCAAATATCTGATCAGTTGCAATGCAGAAACAGATATTTTTTGCAGAATTTTTTTATGTAAGATTATCATGTTGCTGTTGCACAATATGACACGAATGATCAAATCAATCAATGTAAATGACATGTCTGGTAAATGATATGTATGGATTTTTCCTAACAAAAGCAGAACTTTAAGCAAACAGCTAAGTACATTAGTCGTCAGCATGACAAGGTGGGTATAGGGGACCCAAACAAGTGTCTCTGGCGGTGCATCCACTCAATTGGGCATTGTGTAATGCAAGTGGGACCCCCAACTGAGATAAGCTTATCTACAGGCTTAGTACTCACAGTGGTTCTATCCGCTCGAAATAATGGCAGCCCAAAATTCTTGTCATTTTAAAAATATAAAGTGGTAGTATATCCTCACATATAATGAACCAACAAGTATGGTGCAGCCACTCCCATTTAGCATTGCATAACTATGACTATACCAAGCACAGATAATACTGTGTCATGCATTTTGAAAACATATACAACAGGTAATAAGTCAATCAGTATAATCTTTCAATGTCTAAATAGAGAAAGTCCCATTTGTCACAAAATAATTCTTCAATGAAAAAAGCCCAACATTTTTTTTTTTTTTTTTTTATAAAGATGAAAACATTGTGATTGTGTCTTTAAGGCCTCATACACATGGACGTTTCTAAAAAAATAAACAAAACATCGGGCCCGACGTCAAGGAAAAAAAGTCTGCGTTTTTCGGCGTTATGCATCGGCGTTTTTGAGCGTTAGTGAGCGTCGGCGTCAATAGGCGTTTTTTTAAAAAAATCATCCCTCTGCTATTTTTCAACCTAAAAACGTCGGCGTCAAAAAACGCCGGAAAACGCCAGTATAATAGGTGGCGTTTGTTGGTGTTTGTTGGCATATTGTGGCGTATTGTGGCCTCGGCGTCAAAAAATGCCAAAACGTTACAGCCTCAGAACGCGATGGCTGTGGGTTCTAGTTTCAGCTCACTAACGCCGACGTCATCTACAGCTCAAAAACGCCGACGTTTTTATGGGGCCATTGACTAACATGGAGAGCTGCAAAAAACGCCAGAAAACGCCGGCGTCAAAAAACGTCCGTGTGTATGAGGCCTAAAAGTTATCCACAAGTTCTATAATCTTCATATGTTTGTGAAACACCACCACTGTGCCACGACAGATGCAATCTTGAGATGGACTGCACTACTCATATAAATAGAAGGTCAAACAGAGCCGTTTGATAAAGATAATTCACCATTTGGACAGTTTGCAGACTCTTCAGCAATCCATCAAACAAGACTTACAATGGCTCCCACCCCTCTCTATACATGACTCCTATGCAAGCCATCTTATAGGTAAAGAGGAAACTCAATAGTGAAAAACCATAAAAAAAAATTGTAGGCTCCCATCTCTGATGCGTTGCGTCCCTCCAGACTTCCTCAAAAGGTATGGCTGTTTGTATGTATGACCTTCTTGAATAAATCCTGTTTGTAGCATTGAAATAACCTAGTGTGAACTAAGTTAGTTAGTCTGTTTCACCTGGGAATTACTCTTCATCAGGGGTGTGCACAGGGAGAGGAATACGACTAAGGCTGGCATGGAGAGTAGGCTGGATGGGGTCCTAGGTTCTGGTCAAGCCAAGCAGAGTCAACCACAGGGTGTGCTGGAAGGGTGAGGTCTGTGGGATAACCCTGGTGGGCACCATTCTAGAGAACCACGGGTGTCTTGCAGATCACCAGAGCCAGCATGGAAGAGGTTAAATGTCATTACACATGATCCTGTTAAATTGCAGATATGAATCCATTGTATACTATTTGAATTGCTATTAAAAACTGCATTTGTCTGAAATATGATTTCACTCATATTGCATTTGTACAGCCAAACTTCATGATGAGATTGATCGAGTGATTGGACAAGGACGGGTCCCAAAATTTGATGACCTGTTTCACATGCCATTTACGCAGGCTGTGTTGAGTGAAGTGCAGAGATTTGGTGATGTGATACCTCTAAATCTTCCTCATATGATGGCCAAGGACACAGAATTTAGAGGATATGTGATCCCCAAGGTAGGAAATCTCATCAATTTGTTACTTGCAAGGGTGACCTTCACCATCACCACCAATCAAAAATGGTATATATTTGGTCTTCCTCCACAGACTGCATATAAAGAAACTGACGCATTTTCTGTTAACAGCACATAACTATTGTTTACACCTGATTATTTTATTTAATTGTACCTATGGGCTGGAATTCCTATCAAAATCAGAATGGGGAGGCTACCTCCAAGTGCCCATGGGCGTTTCTTTTTACAGCTGTCAGTTACCCCAAAAATGGCAGTACTTTATTAAGGAAACATCAACTGTATCTCTTTGTAGACACTGGGGCTCTCTCTTCCTGGTTTTTCAGCAACCTATTGGTAGCCTGTGTGCAAGGTGGCCTCCATGGCAAAAGATGAGCCAAGGCCATTGGGCAAAAACACACCACAGAGCCAAAAGGAAGAGATCTTGTCACGGTTTCCATCAACTCTGGAAAAAACCTGTAGGCTAGTATCACTATCAATACTCTGATTCTGTCACCAGTTTTATAGGGGTTCTTTAATTCAGGGGTGCTTTAAACTTAAACAAACCAAAGGACAAAAATGTGGTAAGTTGCAGCTTACCAGCACTTAGATATGGTGCATTAGTTGCATTAGTTTCCTTTTTTTTAATACTATGGAGATCAAAAGATGTGGAGGTGTTCTATAGTCACATTACATTTTCTGCACTAGGGTGACAATGCTGCTCAGCCATAGATACATGCAGTGACTGAGCTTTGCCAACCTAGGACAGAAAGTGTACTACTGGCAGGATCAGCAGGTGAAAATAAAGCTTGGAAAACCTTTTGCAACCACCACTGGTAAGCTGCAATATATCAAAAGTTTGTTCTTGAGTTTAGATACACTTTAAAGTGATTGTAAAGGTTCAGGGTTTTTTTATTTAAAATAATAAACATGTCATACTTACCTCCTCTGTGCAGCGGTTTTGCACAGAGTGGCCCCCGAACCTCCTCTTCTGGGGTCCCTCGCTCCTAACCCATCAGAGAGATACTCTCCCTGGGGTCACCCGTACAGGCGCGCTCCCGTGTCCTGCTGTTGCGTCCCTTGACACATACAGCAGGACTAGGCCCCGCCCCCCGGCCACTGCATCATTGGATTTGATTGACAGCAGCAGGAGCCAATGGCTGCGCTGCTATCAATCTATCCAATCAGGACCCGAGATACCAGCTGCAGCTGATGTGCTCGTGCCCAGAGTGGGAACGATTGGGCTCAGGTAAGTAAAAGGGGGCTCTGGGGGGCTGCTGGAAGAAAATAGTTTTTTCACATTAATACATAGAATGCATTAATGTGAAAAACTGAGGGTTTACAACTCCTTTAAATAATAGTTCTAGACAAACTCTAGCAGCTGCACACCTCCCAACTCCAACCTGGCATTTCTTCAGAACAATTCCTTAGCTCCAGGAGTAATTAGACATAGCCCCCCCTTCCAGCTTTATTATAGCTGGGACCTCAATGAACATCAGCAGAACTACCTGAAAAGGGCAGCAGCCCCTAAGGCTGGTAACTTATCCAGCAGGACAAACTCTAGGCCACAGTCTATTTATGTTCTCTGCAGCCACCTACCCAAGGATTTGCTGCAGCACAACCAATATTAAAGCTGCCAATTTGACTCTCCCAGTCATCTATGTTCTGGAAGTCTCCATAATTGGTGTTGAGCGAACCCGGACTGTAACGTTCGGGTCCGTACCAAACTTTTGGGTGTCCGGGTCCCGGACCCAAACACGGACATTTCAAAAACGTTCGGGTTCGAGTTCGGGTTCTGGAAGTTGATCATGCATGTTGAATAGCTGCAGGGCAGCCAATAAACAAGTGTTTCACTGGTTTGCCCTTAGAAGCCATCACAGCCATGCCTACTAATGGCATGGCTGTGATTGGCCAGTGCACCATGTGACCCAGCCTCTTTATAAGCTGGAGTCACTTGATGCTGCAGTCACATGCTCTCTTAGACTCTGACTAGTATAGGGAGAGGAAGCTGCCAGCGTTTTTGTGAGGGACAGATTGCAGACATTTTAACATCTGATCCTGCATCCTGAGATTACTACTACTGTTGCTCTGAGGGACAGATTGCAGAAATTTGAGATTTCACATACTGCTGCTTTGAATGAGAGATTGCAGATCAAACTCTGCATAACACAACGATCGCTACGATCGTACACAACGATCAGATTGTGGGAGTAATTTGAGATTTCACATACTGCTGCTTTGAGTGACAGATTGCAGATCAAACCCTGCATTACACAATGATCTGACTGCACTAGGTAGAGGCTTCTGCTTAGAGGGACACATTATTGTTCAAAAATCATCTCCTAGTTCTAATGGGAGAGCTTCCAGCTGTTGCTTAGAGGGACAGATTATTGTTCAAAAATCATCTCTTAGTTCTAAAGGGAGAGCTTCCAGCTGCTGCTTAGAGGGACAGATTATTGTTCAAAAATCATCTCCTAGTTCTAAAGGGAGAGCTTCCAGCTGTTGGTGTGAGTGGTGCATTTCTTGCACCAAAATAAAAAGTCCGTCTACGTTGGAGTTTTTAAAAAAAAAAAAAAAGGTATTAATTGGTATTAATAAATACTTACATAGGGCTACATAGTACATTTGCGGGCACAATGAGGAGAGCAAATAAGGGACGTGGTCATGGTGCTGCTGCTGATGCTGGTGCTGCTGGTGTTGGTGAAGCTCCTGTTGGAAGGAGAGGACGGGGTCGAGGTGTGCCAGCTACACGCACAAGGGAAACACCTTCCTCAAGTAGCCAACAGAACCTTCACCGGTATATGGTAGGCCCGAATGCCCCTCAACGATTGATGAGGCCAGAACAAGTACAGGCGATAGTAGATTGGGTGGCTGACAATGCCTCCAGTTCCTTCACATTGTCTCCCTCCCAGTCCCTTGATGAAAGCTCAGAGTTGGCACCTGAACCCCATGGCCATCTGTCTTTCACCTCAGCCCCTTGTAAATTTGCCAAGCAGTCTGAGCCCAAGTCCTGCAAGAGACTCTTATGCTTTTTGATGACTCTCCTGGTGTGCTTTCCGTGGGCCATCCACATAGCGCTGCCCCAGAAGTGGAAGACATTGAGTGCACCGATGCCCAACCACTTCTGTTGCAGGATGAGGACATGGAAACACCAGCGCAGCACGTCTCTGATGATGACGAAACACAGGTGCCAACAGGGCCGGCTCTACCACTAGGCGAAGTAGGCGGCCGCCTAGGGCGCCACTGCCACCCAGGGCGCCCAACCGCTGCTGATCCATCACTGCTCCGCATCTGTC